>VOQJ01016133.1:0-19827 GCA_015052665.1 Apistogramma diplotaenia | reverse complement strand
GAATTTAGAAGCAGGAAATTAGAGGTCATCCAGGCCTTTATGTCTTTAAGACATTCCTGCAGTTTAACTAACTGATGTATATCATCCGGCTTCATGGAAAGATAGAGTTGGGTATCATCTGCACAACAGTGACAATTGATGCAATGTTTTCTATAATAACACTGCCTAAGGGAAGCATGTATAGTGTAAATAAAATAGTTCCTAGCACAGAACCTTGTGGAACTCCATAATTAACCTTACTGTGTGAAGAAGACTCCCCATTTACATGAACAAATTGGAGTCTATTAGATAAATATGATTCAAACCACTGCAGGGCTGTGCCTTTAATACTTATAGCATGCTCTAATCTCTGTAATAAAATGTTATGGTCAACAGTATCAAAGCTGCAGTGAGGTCCAACAGGACAAGCACAGAGATGAGTCCACTGTCAGAGGCCATGAGAAGATCATTTGTAACCTTCACTAATGCTGTTAAACCATTCCTCTGCAGATGATCAGTTAGCCGTTTTACAGCTACTCTTTCAAGAATCTTTGAGACAAAAGAAGGATGGAGATTGGCCTATAATTAGCTAAAACAGCAGAGCCAAGTGATGACTTTTTAAGTAACGGTTTAATTATGGCCACCTTAAAAGCATGTGGTACATCAGCTATGTATAGCTATGTATATGGCAGACTGATCATATTTAAGATTGAAGCATCAATAGGACTTCTTTGAGCAGTCTAACAGGGAGAGGATCTAATAAACACATTGATGGTTTGGAGGAAGTTACTACTGAAGTTAACTCTGAAACATCAATCAGAGAAAAAGAATCAAAACAAATACCAGCAGTGCTGAAAGCAGCCGAACATTAAGATAAGTCTTTGAGATGGTTATGAATTATTTTGCTTTCTCTGATGGCTAAACTTTTATTTCTGAAGAAATTCATGAAGTCATTACTAGTTAGAGTTAAAGGAATACTCGCCTCATCAGAGCTCTGACTCTTTGTCAGCCTGGCTACAGAATGAAAGGGGTAGGTGAATGAGACTTGGAATATAAAAGTAAGTAAGTTTTTCTAGAATGCTTGAGCAATCAGTTTATGTTTGAAATCAAAGTTAATTTAAAAAAAACATGGAATCAAAGGTTCAGTTGCAAATCTTACACAGATCTTTATTGTTCTTTTAATTACATAACATATGTGGCAACAAATTGCCCATTTCTCTTTTACTTTCATCTCAACAACCAACAAATCCTTTACTTGCTTTCAACAACCTTCAATCTCCCTTCCCCTACATACGTTTACCTTTGATTTCTTTTCATTTCACATCAACCTAACCAGCTGATGGAGTTACACTCTACACTGACTCTTTCAGTTCCTAAAACATTCCATACTATCCATCTTCTCTCTCTTCTCTTCAGCCTTCAACAACTTTCATCATCACATTTTTTTTTACACATTTCTTTGTCCTGTTTTTCAGGACAGGTACATACATCATGTTGCCTCTACCGGTGCAAGCAGCGTCCACAACTAAAGCTCCATGCAAGATCCTACACTGAAAAGTGATCTGTCTCATTCTGAAGAGTCAGCTTTTTAAGAAACCAACGTGGCTCAGTTCAAAATTTTGTTTTAAAACAAAACTCATCATCTCTTCTGTGATATGATTTCACCATGGTTTATGGCTGACCTCTAACCTGTTCTGGAATTAAATTAATGCCTCTGTAGTAAATAAAATAAAATAATGTCTCGGTTCTAGCATCTGTTATTTAAGGAATGTATAAAAAATAAGACATCTTCTGATCAGTCTAAAAATCAGACTATAACAGAAATTTGTAGCTATATGTGGTACAATCTCATCTTTTTGGGGATTTGCTTTGTCTTTCACTTAAGCATGCTCAAATGTTCAAATAACCTGCCCTAAAAGCTAAAACAGTGTTGCTTTATAATAACTAAAAAAAAAGAAAAAAAAACTATAATAACTTTAAAATATAAAAATGTAAAACTTTCATTAGCCCCCAAAGAAAGGTCTAAAAGAATGCTTAAATATCAAATTAATAGTAAACAGGATCTGATGCACCACTTCTTTCTTCAAGAAACCAACAAACAGGCAGCACACCGATCACTTCGGTGTGATCCGCAGGTTTTCTTCTTGTCGTGCTTCCCTTTAAGAGCTGGTGGAAGCCATGTGCATATCATGCGTCTCTGTGGGATGCACTTGGAAGGAGGAGTAAGGTAAATAGCTGCCAAGGAGGACAGTAACAGAACACTGCTGTAATAATATGCACGCACGCAGACGCACAAATACATGTCCCGTGCTTCTCCGTGCCGTCTTTATGTACAGAAAAATAATGTCCATCCATGAGTCCATTTTCTCCCAACACCTCACTTCACACCATTGTCTCTTTTCTCTTGCCTAAAGAACACAGAGACTTCTTGTCCTTTTTGGTTTTATGTGATGTGGGTAAGGGTGTTGTCGATGACACGGATATTGTGGATGAAGATGAGGAGCGAGATGAAGGGGACGTCGTGGTGGGGCTGGATGTTGTGCTGCTGCACGGTGAGACAGGGGCAGACTGAGAGCCTGGTTGTGGGCAGTTCTCATCTGCTTCCTCCATGCGGACGATGGCAGAAATGGAGGAAGGGCGGCGTTTGGAGCGGGTGTCACTTGTAAGCGGGCTTGGCGTGGAGGGTTCGCTCAGGGGCCGGTGGACAGAAATGGCGCTACGGAGGCAGTTAAGCCACTGCTGCTTGTGGAAGACATCGTTGACCTGCAGAGTGTGCGACTGTGCCTGGCTGGGGTCTTGGGAACGTACCCGGAAAATGTTTTTGGCTGCAGAGGAAGAAGGAAATTAAATTAGAAATGAGGGAGAAAACTGCTTGTCAATCTACTCATGGAAACTTTCTGAGAGAAGCCTTACCTTTGTCTGCATTGCTGAAAGCTCCTCTGAAGGAGCCACCCATTCTGACATCCCCATCTTGCAGGTCCTCCAGCACCAAATCCTGAACTGGAATTGGCTGCCGGTACACCTGGAAGCACTGGCGCTCGTTTCTGGTGACGGGGCGGGTCAGGACCAGCAGGTCAGTGAACAGGAATACATGAAGCTTCTGAAAGGATTTACAAGAAGAAAAAAATTTAAAACCAGAGCACTCTTACACATATCAAAAATCAAAGGCACGTCAGTAAGCAGATTCCTATAGGCTGCCTTATTTGCGATGTATGCCTTGTGTTAATGTGTACGTAAATAGGGACACAGTGGGATGATTTGAAAGTGTGTGGATTGCTCACCGTGCCACTCTTGTTGCGCAGCTCCCCGTGACACAAAAGGTTCTTGCACTGCTCGATACGAGTGTCCTTCTGCCTGTCGTCCAGATACTCCAGCTTGTCAATGTAGTACTGGCACTCTGATTCCCCCTTCTTCATGTTAATGTCAGACAAAACCTCCTGGATGATAGTGATCTAAACACAAAAGTAACCCAATTATTATATGGGGAAGGCATTATAATGACCAATCTAAAAATAATGTGGCTCCACTGTTGAACAAGCATGTGTCCATGGACTTACAGCTTTCTCTATGCTGGCAGTGTCAGGGTGTTCCGGCGGAGTGTGTCTCAGGATTTCTTTGAGCAACAGCGGGTACTTGACCAGGCGGGATCTTGGAATGTCCAAAAAGCTCCACAGGTCCAGTTTCCGGCTGAATGGTGACTCAAGGCAGCGCTGCAGGAAGTCCTGCACCCGCGGGTCTTGCTTCTTCTGGTCCAGCAGTGCCTTGGCTGCCAGCTGGTTGCTGCAGTAGTCTTTGTAGGCATTGAGCCTGGGCAGCTGCAAAAGAAGAACCGACTATTTAGCAATTTGCAATGCTTATTCAAAAAAATCTGTTTTACTAGAATAAAAGCTTCTAATGACTCTGTAAAGTCAGTGACACTTACCCAGCTAACAACAATTTGCCCAATCTGACCCATGGTCCCATCTGGCCCCGTGGCTTTGGAGAGCTGCGTCAAAAGGTCTTCATGCAGAGGGATGTAGGCATCCAAGTTGCCAAAAATGTGAGTGAGCTCCTCCTCTGACATAATTGAGAGCTTCAGCATTGGGTCATGGTACGCCTATGGATGGAGCACAGTGCAAATGGTCAAATAAGAGCCGGGCAGAACAATGGGTGTGGCTACTAAGAATAGTCTGGTGAAGAGCTTTAGGGGTACAAAAAAAAGACAGAGGAACAATTCCTGTCTTTTTATAGCTCTTGGCTGAGTCGTGTTTAAAGCCTGCCAGACTTTGATTTAATCTGTTTGCTTTATATGCACTCCCTTTGCCTCAGAGCTTTTAAAAGTACAAACCTTGCGTGCAAGCTGGAGGTCCTCAATCAGGTCCTGTTCTCCACGAAACAGCTCAAATATGGCCTGAAGAAAGGGAGGAGGCAGGGAGAGGAATGTTTTTAGTAAAAAAAACATAAATCAGGACATCATTAGATTATTGAAAGTGATAATAATTAACCTAATGGCAACAGTTTAGATGTTGGGATATGTGAAACTAGGCTGGTGGACAGGTGCGGTCTGGATTTCTGACCCCCTGAACAGGCTCTACCTGGTGCTAAGTCTCACCTCTTGCCGCTTGATTTCTTTGGTGGAGAAAGTTCCTTTCTGATGGATGTCTAACATTTCTGACCACAAGGTGCTGTTCCTCCTTTTAGGTGGTGTGGGGACCGCTGCCTTGCAAGGCTTCTGGGGCACGGCCGGCGACTTGCCATCGCCTCGGAAAGAGGCCTTCAGAAAGGGAAAAAAAAAAAAACATATGTCAGACATGTTGAAAGAGATTAAACTTGACCCCAAATTAGTTCTCGTTCTACTGAAGGCCACTGGAAGCTTACCTGGATGGTTTGGCCGAAGCGCCGGACGGCCCCATTCTTTACCGGAGAAATGAGGTTGGCTAGCGACGTCACCCTGCCGAGAGGACGGACACGCTTGTTGCTGGGTTCCTGAAAAAGGTAAAAACAAAGGAACGATTACTCATGCAGTCATTTTATCATAGTGAATAAAGAAAAGTCTGAGAGAAGCATATCAGGATGACTCGATCAGTAAGTCTAACACCTCAGCAGAAAGTCTTCCTTGTAACAAAACACATCAAGTCCAGTCATAAATCCTTGTTATGAACTCTGCTTTAAGGCAAGTAGCTGGAGCCAAGGTCAGGCCGCAGTCAGACAGACTGGCGGAGAGGCAGACAGAGATACTGAGGAGGAAGCCGTTCCAGCAGCTGTTGGTTCCATCATGTGAAGAGTCCTGAGCCAGGCCAGCCCACTGAGCACAAAGACCCTTTCTCACTGCCGATCTGGAGAGGAAGGGGGTCTGGAGGAATGCCAGGAATGCACGAGACCATGCTTCTCAGCTGTTCACCGTCCTTCCCCGCATATACTCTGCCACTATCTGTTCTGACAAGAGCTAAAACTCAAGTACAGAGTGGATCTGTTCCATCACTCAAAGTGTGATAAATGATGGCTGATTAACTGCCATTCCCAGAGACAGAGCTGTGTGGCAGCGTGCCAGGACTGTTTAGTGAAACAGACCACTGCTATGAGTAAAAAAAAAAAGGATCAGCAGAAAATACAGTGAATCTCAAGTGTTTACACAGTGCAGCGTTGCAGGGGGCGCACCACAGAATTTATGGCCACAAGTTGAGACAGGCTGTTCAGCAAGCCTTGCGTGAGAGCACTACACCTGGGGCAGGTGACTCCCCCCCCACACACACACACACAAAACTCCTCACCAACCAACTCACCCAGCCCTGAGGCTTAAAGAAAAGAGAATCAAAGAACAGTGTATGTGGTGTTATACCGCTGCTACAATTTGCATTCTCAAAGTTTGCACTCCGTGTAATACACGTGACATCTTAAAGACTTCACAGTAATATAAGCTGCCCGACTGAAGCTAAACACACCGCTGGCAGAAGCTGCTCCTGTTTCCTCCTGATTCAGGCCAAATGGGATTTTATCCTGGCTCAGCAAATGTGGAAAACAGTGCAGCCATTGAGGCTCCCGGCCCCACGGATGCAGCTGTGGAACAGATCTGCTCAGTCTGCTGTGGCCTGAGAGCTGCCGTGGCTGCGGTGCCGTCATGATCTACTGTGGTCAGGATCTCCACAGAGAACTTTGCAAGCCCTCAAGTAGGCCTGCCTTCATGTTAGATTGTCTTACATGTCTGTGGGTACCAGACTTTCCGCTAGTTTTGACCTCTAACCTGTAGACAAATAAAAAAGCAAGTAGAAGAAAGAAATAAAAAGGTTGGGGGGGGGTGCAAAGTCAATATAGCAAAAGCGTGCTGGCCATGAAGCCCTTCCTGTCCTTTGGGGACTGGCCCCAGAATAACAAAAGGCCACTAGCCCTGCTCTTTGTATATCAGCAGCTAAACAGGGAAAGTTGCTATTCGTGGCAGCCCTGTGGTATTAAAGCACATCAGGCTGCTTCAGGAAACCATGCAGATCTGGAGTTTGGATAACTACAGTCAGGGCAACAATGACCCTGCAGACAGATTTAATATACATGCAGCCTCCTTTAACTTCCAACCTAAGATTACCAGCAGCTCCCTCCCTGTGCTTTCCCTTTGATGCAACCTCGTGTGTGCCGTGAGCTAAAACTCCAGATGTGTCCCTATGATTACAGTGCAGCTTGAGCTGATAGGGAAAAAAAATTGTCAAACTATAAATCAAAGAGGTCATTAGAAAGTCACTACAGAGGATACAAAATACAGGGTTTTAAATTGGGCAGTTCTGGGAAAAGGAGTCACTTCATGAATTGTTGTCGGACTTCTCTTTTATGTAGCAATTTACTGTCAATGAAACCACACGCTTCCAAAAGAAGCCTCGAGAGGGGGAAACGAGGGAGGTGAAGTAGTAACTTTACAAGTACACATACTGTTCAAGACCTGGATTCCATGTTTAAACTTTAAAAGTAATTATTGTTGAGTGCTTGTTTGTTTACTGAGAGCATATCCCCCTGCTGTTTCACTGTTCCTAAGTCTGCTGACCGTGGGCCTGATCTCCCCATTTCCCACTGAGACTCAGCTGCCTGCTGGGATACATGTGAGACAAGAAGGGGAATACGCAACACTGGGTTGGGGAGGTCATTCTACTGCTGAAAATGTCAAAAAAAGGTGCAATGCACTCAAATGATTAACTTTTCCAGGTTAGACAGTATCTCAAGCATTGTTCTAAGTGCCCAGGAACAAAGGTCAAAGTCTCTCCAGACACACACACTTGCAAACAAGTGAGATAAAGGAAACAGGGTTAGGCACTGATTCACTCACAATGTGACACAAAACACCAACGTATGACTTCATTTCAAGGAGTTCTGGTCAAACATTTACAGACTGTAGTTTCAGCCATCTCACCTCTGACTCCTTGTTGGCCTGGTTCTGGCAGTCTATCACTTGCAGAGTCCGTTTGATAGGCACCAAGCTACCCACTTCATCGTAAGTCACCATAGCTTTCAGTAGAAACACAGTATCCTTGTAATCCTGGCGAATTAGCTTCAAGTAATCCACACCAGAGAAAAAAGTTGAAGAAAATCAAGGGTTGCAAGGGACTAAAAAAACTAAATAAATACAATTTCCCCTTCTTTGTCTTCTTCCCTTGTGACATGGGGCTCTCTGAAATCCGCCCTCACACACACTTTCTGAACTTTGGTCTGAGGCAGAGTGAGGAAGGGAGGACTTTATACTCACAGGGGGAGGAGCCTTGCATGAAGAGAGATCGGTTTACCTGGAAGCCTGGAGAAGCTGCCCACATGCTTTGCTGCTCCATCCACTGAGTGAAACTATTACTTTGAATTTTAAACCTCATGGGCAAACTTTATTACTTAATGTTCATGTGAACAAACAGTTCACATGAAAGAAATTGAAAGCTGCACATGGATTTATTTGTTGACCAAGAGTGATTCAGTGAGTTAAAGGCACATTTCTGCATAAACATTACTGTCAGTTAACAGCTGCAATACATTTACTGATGTATGATTTGCTGTAGATGAGTTAATGATCATACTGAACTGTAAGTTTATGTAGAAATGATTCCGTTGTGTATATTATTTTTGTATTTTCTAATGTGAATGTTTTCAGATTTTACCCTTAAACCCAAAGTTAACTGAGTGGTAGGGCTGATGACAACAGCAGGGATATTCAGTAACACTGTTTGGCAGATACTTTGATGCATATGCTGACTTTTTTCTGACATAAAATAAATATCATAAAATAGATGACTGGTAGTCATATACTTATCTAAAAACATTTTCTTCACCAAACTCATCATGATGACTGCCAGTGGCAGCAAATAATGATATTCACTCATTTCAGGGGCAGATTTTTATTTTATCTCATAAGTCCTGAGGTCCTTTCACCTGGGAGCCAGTTTCAGTAATCAGTAGACGTGATGTCTTTATCATCTGAAGATAATTTGATGAAGGGTTGAACGACAGAAAGGAGGAAATGGTAGCAAAAAGAAAGTAAAACCAAATACTGGTATCAATGTCCTTGTAAACATCAGTTTCAGTTATATTCCTAATTGATAGAAACTCTGTTAAGCAAACTGTTAGTTTCAAATGACTCATTTGGTTCATTTACTCCAATCAACCAACTATAAAGTAATTAATCAAAGCTGCTCTGAAACCAGCACTCAGCACTACATTTGGTTTGAAATTCTTATCAGTCTCATCAACTAAATTGGGGGAAGTGGTCAATTCGAATATCAATAGCAGGAGCACTGTGACACACTCAGCCAGATGTTTAAACCGAAACCTGTATAATGAGTACCACTGGGGGTGGGGGTGGGGGGCAGGGTACCACTACTGCCCATATGTTGATTGCTTTAATTAAGGTAGGGGGTAGCAACATGCTGCCAGTTTCAATCAGGACAAAGTAGTAAACAGAAGCCGAACCTGTGGGCTCTTTCTCGTGGATGTGTGCACATCCAAAAGTGAAACATTATCAGACAGGCAGCTGCAACCACGGCTGAAGGACAGCCACACTTGTCTGTGTTTGTCTGGGCAAATGGACTCGTCCTCATCCACCTGGATCAACACTGAGGCGTGAAAATCAGCCATAGGTTTAATGCATGTGCTGTTTGTCTGATGGAGGTGTCTAGATGTTAACACCTTGCTTTTTGGGGTTTGTTGATGCAGAAGTCAGGAGTGTTCATGTGCTGCAGACTGATGGGATGCTGAGTCTGAACCGTATCACCAAATAGCCCTCAAATCAAATATCAAACAATTTAGTCTGAGGTAAGAAATGATCAAGAATTGAGTTGATGAGTGCATGAGAAATAAGACAGCATAGAGAAAAGCTATGCAGATCGAAGAGTCACACTGAATCTAATAAAAACTACATCTGTCTGTGTATAGTCTGTGTGTGCCTGTGGAAGACACTTTGTGCTGTCCTGCTGTTACTCATGCATATGGGGAGACCTCGGGCTGAATCAGTTGAATGTCTGGCTCAGACCTTGTAAACACAACATGGTGAGGCCTGCCTGCCCTCTCCGTCCCTAGCCAGACAGAGTTGCAGCTGGAATATAATCGTGACTCCCAAAACACACCCACACAGCCTGTCTGAGCACAGCCTGCTGAGTTGTGGACTAGGCTGAGTAATGCACTGCTCAATAGAGGTCCACCTTTGTCTAACCTATGTCGTGCCAGGGACAGACAACCCCGAGGCCCGAAGAGGCTGAGCTCAACCTAACCTTCATATCAGCAGTCATAAGTATTGAGCATATGGAGTCTAATAACAGCTTTCAGAAAGGCATAAAGCAGGCACCTCCAGGCAAAGAAATACTGCTGAGTGATTCAAAGCATCAAGAGAAGAGGGGAGGTGCTACTGCCCTCTGCTGATGGAAACCAGCAGAAATAGAAAGTGAACGTGTCATTATCATGCCTCCTCACCCCTGATCCTACAGCATGCTGGCAACAACACATACCCCAAAATAAAATAAATATATAATATAACCTTGTAGGCTTCAATCTATTATACTGACTACAGTTTTTGTGTTTTTATGTAAACTGTCCTTATGATATAATCCGATGGTAGGAATTTAGTGGAAAGTAAAACCTGCAGATAACCAGAAAAAGTGTTTACAGTTTCAATGCCAACTTGTTTTTCAGCTGAAGCTTTTGTTAAACACAGGGGACATTTTCCTCCAATTAACTCAGTAGATTTATTTTGTGTGTTGTTGGTCATCTTGCCAGTGTTAGCGTTCCCATGTTAGCAAGAGTCCATTTGAGTAGCTCATCATTCGAGGGCGAACACGGAGCTGGATGTTCACATACTTGCCAGTTTTCTGAAGAAAATACACCAACGATCCAACCAGCTACGTCCTTCAACCTGACATGGGTGAAGTATAATAAGAATGACTACTCAGCATTCTGCAAGCTAGTATAAGACCAGCTTTAGACTCTTTTGGCAAAATATCAACCTTAAGAGCAGAATAAAGCAAGTTTAATACAACAGCAGTTTCCTCCTTCATTGCTGCTGTCTGGTGCTTAAGGTTAGTGGCACTGGTGCTGTGACTGATGTATTAACACAGAGAGCTGCAGCTGATAGCTGCCTGCCAGGCCTCACCTCTGCTAACTGGATTCATTTAACTGGACTTCTCTGGAGCACTTTTATTTTCTTTGACAAATGATATGACCTATGTGGTACAGACCATCCAAGAGACTTGCACTTCAGTTCAGTTCTGGTCAAATTAAATTCTAGCATTTTACTAGTCTGATACTTAGCACTAATTAGCACATATCTGTTTCTGAGCTTGCTAGCTTTATGTAATAACTTACTATACTCTTATTTGCAACCCCCCCCCCAAACAAAACAAAATAAAACTGCATGATGGGGGTCACAGGCTAAAGTTAAAGCTTTTAAAATGCATATTTCAAAACAAGTGGAAGATACCACAGTGGGTCCATGGCTGTGACAAACTTGTGTGCAGACATCAGCTTTTAACCAGGGACCAGTCACACAATGAAAAGCCAGGATTTTGATGAGAAGAGGAAATACTGTAAACTGATCTGAGGCCAGACATCCAGGTCTGGGCAAACACAGCTTCACATGTTAGCTTGTTAGCAAAACATGCCATCGAATATTCACTGAAATGTTGCAGCTATTGTTTTTGAATTGTGACAAATGCAGCTGCTGTAAACAGGCCCCACATCCAACATTCACAAAATCTAATGGTGTCTTATTAAAGGCTAATACAATTATAGCAGAATGCTGTTTGACTTTCATATAAAAGCCACTCATTTAGACATTAAAACTGCCATCGTTTTCTTTTCATGAGTTACATTAACTGGGCCCCTAATTTGAATATTTAAATTAATTGTCATTAATATGTTATGATGAGGGAACTTTAAAACCATCTTTCCAAATCACGGCCCCACTGGAGTGTGAATGAAAGCTCTTGAGTAGTACTTATTTGAGAGGTTTCTGTTCTGAGGACAGAAAGTATAAATACCTTCACTCTTTTGAAGCTGCAGATAAAGAGAGTAGAAGCACGCAGAGATACAGTTACACAACAGCCTGTAGAAACAACAAAAAGCATAGTTCACAAACCAGACTGACATCCTCAGGTTACTTTTCAAAGTTTTGTTTTGACACTGTTCACACCCAAAGGAGACCTGGTTGCTACCAAACAGCAGAGTCAGTGAAACTAAGACTCCAGCACTTTGTCAACAGAACAAACTGATATACTGACATAACAAACCACTGGATTAAAAAAAAACACTATTTGTGAATATTATGTGAGATGAATTAATTAGGTGAATTAATTTTGACTCATCTGTCATAGAAAAACATTTTCATGTGGAGACATTTTCAGCAAACACTGCTTTTTTATCTGATTTGAAAGTGTAAACGCTTTCATTTCCTTCTTTTTAAACTCTGGCTCAGAGTATCAGTTTTAGCTGCACAAAGGTAAACGAATGGAATTAACAGGAAGACATTCATTGTGAGGATGTTCTCGTTAGGGCGACGGCCACACATTAAAAAAGGCAGGAACGGTCTTGTGTAGGGCAGGGTGAAGCCTTCCAGCTAAATGACTCAATCAAACCTCACGGGGAGTGTCACAGGAAGCACAAAGGTGCTAAAAGTCTGCAGAAGAGTTGGGTGATGTGATTTACTAGAAGACATCATTACTATGTCTGCAAGCAGACTGTCCCACAACGTACTATAGTTGCCATTATGCTGATACCTCTAAATGCAAAGATGCAGACTGAGAGTCCCATCTTATAAACAGCAATCAAAAATAACTGGACTTTACAATATTTCCAGTATTCGTTATCTTAACTTACAGTAACTACAGTCACTGTAAGAGAAAGAAAAAAGTACACCAACTTTTAATTCTAAGGTTTAATGTATCAGGATATGATAAAAATAATCTGGTCCTTAGCAAGTCTTAAAATGAGGTAAATGCAGCCTCACTGCACTACAAAACATGACAGTGTTTTATCATTTATTTAATTAAAACTAAGCCGATATGAAGAACCGGTATGTGAAAAATTAAGTTCACCCTCACCGTTTCCGTAGGAATTAAGACAGTAAGTAGTAGGAAAGTGCTGTTAATCAAGTGCATTTGATTAATCGATCATCAGCCATCTCTAACACGTTTTGGCAGTTTCCTGGTCTGGAGAATTCAGGCCAAGGAGGAAAGACATTAGTAGCCTCTTAGACGAGCAAGTGTTGCTGTTATAAGGTCATTTCCAAACAATCTGAATTTTCTTCAGTGTGAATGATTATTGAATAGTTGGGAACAATTATCAATCTTCCCAGGAGCGGGCTTCCTAGCTTTCCTAGCAGTGTTGATAACCTCAGTAAACAAAATGCAGTTTTTAAATGATGACTTTAAGAGAAGAAAACTACCCAAACCTACCTGGTACTTTGCCCCCCCTTGTTAAGCCTTTAATAATTAACCTGGTGCTGGTGCCGTGTCCGGCAACAATTACCGTAATAACCCGATGTTGGATGTGAAGCACAATTTCTCAGCTTTCAGAAACCACATTTTCCCGATACATACAAACCCCATGCAATGAGGGAATTGATGCAATTGGGTGACATGAACAGAGGAGAATCCAAGTTTGCAAAGGTGAAATCTAACTCGGCTTCACCGGTAACCCTTAAACTAAACAGGTAGCTGGTGACTTGGTGAATGTGCAGATGACTTTTTCCACCACAAATTACAAAGAGAGGCAGCTCCTGATAGGATGTATAATAAATACTGAAAAAAGCAAATACGTGACATTGTTGTAGGATATATTTGATCTTAAATGTACCTTCTGCATCTACTTCCTTCATCAGTCATGTTTAGTAGCATAACTGTGTGTCTGTGTGTACTCTGTTCTGGTTTGTAAAATGCATTGAGTTCAGTGTTCCCTGTGAATCAAGTGTTTATTGTTGAGCTAAGCCAGGGACACACCTGAAAAACAGCTGAAACCTGCAAAAACAAGACGAACCACACTAAAACAAACATTTTCCACCAACAGACTTTAGCACTTGCACAGGTTTTTCTCCATTTGCAGAGCGAGCCAAAGGGTAGTGCTGTGTCAGCAGCCATATGGTTGGCTTTAACAACTGCCTCTGCATGTGGAGCAGAATGTGTGGGGATTATCCTGCACTGGAAACTGGCTCAATTAGAAAAGAAAATAAAGTCAAAGCATAATAAAGAGTGCCTTCCTCTGATCTGTATCAAGGAGCGGCCTCAGGGATTCTTAGCAACAGTGTATCTATCAGCTTTGTTTAGTCAAATCAGAGCAACTGATCTGACAGGTTACAGAAGTCCAGTTTGCACGTCTGCGCTCATCCCTCTCATGAGGGTGATGGGCTAAAAGCCGTCTGGAGGGAGACGGGATAGGACAGGGAACGCGGGTTGTTTGTAAACTATTCTGTTAACCAGTGCCACCCTCCTCATCACAGGAGGGATTTTAAAACCCGATAACTCAAAGAAACGACATGCTTGGTTTAGAAGGAAAATGCCCTTGAAGCTCAAGCTATGACACAATAATCCTGTGTGTGAACAGCACTGACAGATCTTTGTGTGCATATGAGCAGGAGTGCTCATTTAACACCCACACACACAATGAGGTACATTTTCCTACCAGGCCTGTTCTGCCTGTCAAATCTCTACATCGTGGAACCTGCTTTGGTGTAACTCAGAGTTGACCTCCCCAAACAAACAAACATCTTCATGTCTCCTCCTGATAGGCTCAGTCATTTTGATGATGTGCTCGGCGTTTTTATACTTAATCTGCTCAATTACTATGAAACAAATTATGTAATTAATTATGTAATCACTTCATTGGGTGTGTATTCATTTTCTTATTCAGAAAATGTACAACATGTTTTTATATTTGCCGTTTAGTTTCTTTAACATTGCTGGAAATGGACCTACATCAAGAACACCCATTCAGTCTCCGGCTGAAACGGTTCATCGAGCAGCTTGAATAACTTGATTACAAAAAAAATCCTCATTTCACCCACATTAGCGACTAAAAATAGAAGACTGAAGACAGCAGCAGCAGTGACAATGCTGGAGTTTGTCTAAGACACAAAAGGCAAAAGGCACAGAGACAGTGAGCTCAGCTGGAGTCAAAGAAAATGTTTTTCTAGTTACATTTATTTATTTATTGCATTGCACACAGACACACACACAGGAACACAAACCAAATCTGCCACATCACTGCGAAGGCTATTTTATTTTAGGTTGTACACATACCTTATTTATTTTTTACATTTAAGAAAATGGTCTCTTCAAAAAAAAATGTAATAAGACAAAAGCATTTCTTATCCAATAACTTGATTAATTTACTCGATGGAATAATCTGCAGAATCCTCAACTACTGAAATTATCAGTAGCTGCAGCCCAGTTCAATCAACGACATTATTTCACTTTGAGCTTCTGAGAAACTAAAGCAATTTCCACATCCATTTTATCATGATCTGATAATGTCTGATTAGAGCAGGTAGCACTCATAGTGATCATTCTTTGTGGAAGAAGAGTCAGGTGACCTTTAAAAACGCCATCATTTTGTGTGACGCACACGGAGCCTGAAGCAGACAGCCGTGCTTAACAGCTAAAGAAGATCACCACCACTGTGAAAACTTATCTCCAGCTAGGCTTTTAGGTTCTGTCAAGCCAACTAAGTGGGTTAAGTTAGGCTCACAGAGTCTGTTACCCTGATGACTAACTCCAAATTTACACCATATTGCCAAAAGTATTCGCTCGTCTGCCTTCACACACACATATGAATAAGAGTGACATCCAATTCCTGTACCCAACCCATATATCAGCCAACCCTTTGCAGTTAGAACAGCTTCACCTCTTTTGCGAAGGCTTTCCACAAGGTTCAGGAGTGTGTTTATGGGAATTTTTGACCATTCTTCCAGAAGTGCATTTGTGATTCATCCCAAAGGTGTTCTTTCAGATTGAGGTCCCGACTCTGTGCAGGCCAGTCAAGTTCTTCCACACCAAATTCACTCATCCATGTCTTTATGGATCTGCTTTGTGCACTGGTGTGCAGTCATATTGGAACAGGAAGGGGCCATCTTCAAACTGCTTCCACAAAGTTGGGGGCATAAAATTGTCCAAAATGGTATGCCAAAGCATTGACTTTTTTTCAGTGAAACTAAGGGGCCAACTCCTGAAAAACAGCATAATCCCCCCTCCAAACTTTACATTTCGCACAGTGCAGTCAGACAAGTACTGTTCTCCTGGCAACCGTCCATCAGATTGCCAGACAGTGAAGTGTTATTCATCACTTCAGAGTGCAGTCCATGCTAAAAACAAAAATGAAATGTGAAAATCACAATGTGAAACTTAAGCTCGCTCAGGTGTTTTCAAGTCTTTCCCAAAAGGAAATAACCTGCTTAACTAATTGTTCCTCTGATTCATTACACAATCTGTACAGTGACACAAAAGTCCCCTGAAACTCTGATCGTATCAAAGTGTAAAAGTTTCAGTTCCGTTCTTTGCGACTGGGCTTTGATTAGGTTAACAAACCAGTTTGACATCTTTACAATGTTAAGTTTTCCTAAAATTAGTTCTTTTTTTGGTGTAAGGTACAAATAATGAAAAACCCTGTTTGCTCTCAGTTTAAAAATTTTAACCTGCAAAGATAATATCAATAAATATAAAACCTAAATTAAATCATGGCTAAAAAAATACTACACATGGGCAGTTGTTTCAGGTGTGGTGATGACTCGCTCCAGCAGAGACAGGAGACTGAAGACAACAAGTGAAGAAAGAAAAATGACTACAGGTACTTCACTGTATACCAACCATTTGGCTCCTGAGACACCTGTGGTCCTTATTTTCAGAGATTTATTCAGTGGAATCTTCTGCTGACTGCAGAAAAACATCTGCTGCATGTGTTTAATAACAGGACCTGGTAAGACTTGCTGAAGCTCAGTTCTCCTTAGGTTACCCAACAATTTCCAATCTGTGTGTGTGATTAAAAGCACAGAAACCATACTAATCCAGGCCTAAGTTCTACAGGTTCTACAAGTTGTTTAAGACAGCTTAAGAGCTGCTTAATACCACTTGAAATTACATTTAAGACCAAACTTGTGATGCAAGTATGAATCAAAAGTAAAACTGCACTGTGAGTAAGGTAAAAATGAAAGCATGTGGTTGAGTTGAAGAACACTGTGCTTGATCATCCAGGGTTCTAGGCAACAGTTGATGCCTGGCACTGCTCCATGGTGAGGTTGTCATCCACCCACCAGTGACATTTTTTTTTTCCAGAAAAGGTCCAAGTGACAAATTTAGCGACGTTGGTGCCTTTTAGCTGTGTCCCTGCCATCAAAGCAGTTTATAGGAGAATTTTAGATTGCCTGAGTGACGTGCACAATTATCCAAAACTTGTCAACATGCAGCTTATATTTTTTTTGCTTATGATGCTCACCCAGTGTGCACCTCCATAGAAATGCATCTACATGTCACATTGATGCAGCCCACAACTATTGTGATTGGCTTGTTCAGTAGTGTTGATTCCTCCAGTGCATTTCCAACCACTTCTTCTTCTTCATAGTTTTAAAATTTGTCAGTGAGAGAATAACAATGATCGTGTCAATATAAGGAATAATCACAGTATCAATATAAAGACTCAAATGTCAGCAAATTCCTGGAGGGAAATTCTGTAAATGGGCATGAAGGAATGTACAAAGAAAGAAGAGACTAAGAAACAACAAAGACTGGTGACCCAGGAGGGAAAATAGTCCTGGTATTTGATTTGATTAGATTGTGGCTGGCACCGCATGTTGAACACCCAAACACAACCACAACACATAATAAACTGCACACAACCATAAATGCTGGCAATGCCAGCCAATTCTGTTTTAGGGTCTACAAAAACTCACAGCAGAAGTCTAAATTAGTTGTTAGCCCCACTGCACTCCGCCCATGTGGCTCTTTTATAAAGCTACAGCAGACCCTGCCGGAGGTCCTACTGGGAACAGGAGTGCACACACCTGCATGTGGTCTGTTAGGGCCCCGTTATACCCAGTGCAGTGGTCGCTTCAAACGTCACCAGTGATACCATCACAGAACCACATCCATTTATGGTAAATGGACTAGTTCTTATATAGCGCCTTTCTACTCTTCAGAGCACTCAAAGCGCTTTATACAACACGTTTACATTCACCCCACATTCATTCAAGCACTTCCATGTTTAATTAAGCTAAGTGCTTATTAACTAACATTCACACTCCAACGCTTGCATCGGAGGTTCAGTTGAGGTTCAGTATCTTGCCCAAGGATACTTTGGCATGTAGCCCGGAGCAGCCAAGAATCGAACCACCAACCTTCCAATTGGTAGGTGACTTGCTCTACCTCCTGAGCTACAGCCACCACTGCTCACTGTTACAGCGCAGATACCTGTTGCAGTATCCTCTGCAGCACAGACAAATAGAGAAGTATTCAAAACCAAAAGAATAATAAATCTCTGGGTTTTATTTTTTTTCCATAAAGGGTCATATTTTATAACTGCTGCGACATCTCCCCCTGTACAGTTTCTGCACTGGTATATCAACATGATCATACACTTGTGCCTTCAACCTAGCTGCACCAACACATGGCAGGTTACAAAAAACGACTGGCAAAAACAGCAGCTTGTGACAGCAGATACGGTGTAACTTTGACATCAATTATGTCGTATGGTGCCATTCATAAGGCAGTGGGTGGTTAGTATAATGGGCCCCTTAATCAGTGCAGTTAGAGTCAGTTAAAAGTGCAAACAGTAGTGGCCCGCTGAGGGCTGTACAAACCTCACAGAGCTATGGCGTCCTGGGCTCCGTTACTGTGCTCCATTAACCACGACTAAGGGCTTCTGACTAGACATGCAGTACGTCAAGACCTGATTGACCAGTGAGGTGAAGAGTGCCACAATGGTCAGGGGTGGCTGACAACCAATGGCTCAACTATGTGTTATTTTGTTTGTGCTATGGCTGCGTGGTTGTGGCCGTGCAGGGCACTTCCTTGTGCCTGATTTCCCACATATGTAAAAATTTAATAACTTCAACTAAACATTTGTAAGTATTTCCCAGCTTTTGCTGCTTAGATGTTGCGTCTGACCCTTAGCTTTAACATAATAATAAATGGAATGGTTTGTTCAGAGTTGGTTGCATCTCAATAGGAGGCTGTGAACAACAAAAGATTGTGCAACTTGCTTCCAGTAAGCAGACTTTGGTTCAGTGCCACAACTGAGCCCAGCAAAGGACCTTTTATGCAAGTCAAACAGCACACTGCATAAAGAAAAAGAAATGTATTAAATGACAGGAACTGATCAATTGTTTAAACTCTCAGGTACTGTGATGCAAAACTGATTTGAATCAAATGCAGAAGAATTCACTTCTTTTAATATAAAACTTGCAGACCAGGACTTATAGTGAGCTGTAATTACTGAACGTTACACTGCAGCTTGTCATTAACTGGCCCTTGAGGAGTCAACAAATTTGGCCAACTGATCTCAGTACAGTTTCTCCCATCAACACTCAGTTGGATAAACTATTTTTCTTCTCTTTCTGAACACTGAACTGTGCTGCTCTGGTTAATTACTGCAAAAAGCAGTTACTGAGCGGCCCTAAAAGCTCCTGGGTAGGGATTTGGACTTGGAGATAACCGAAACAACCCTTTTAAAGACCTGAGAACCCAGCAGAATCAAGATGAAGAGATGGAAAAAAGAAAAAATGATAACTCAATGCCAATGTCCAGGAAATATACTTGGTATTTAATACCATTTTGATACCATGGAGGTTAGCCATAATTATATTTTTAAATAAAGATTAGAACAATATGGGTCCATTTCTTCATCTACAGCCCTGTTCATTTAATGTGCTTCTGCTGACTTTACTGTTAATCAAATTGAGTTTGTAAGGTACTGTAGACTGCCAAGTTGCTGGTAGACTTTTCTTAGCTTTAATACTGTAGCTCCATCAGACCTACGGGATCGTCGGCGATCCCAGCTGTTAGCTCATTTTAAATGCCCATCGAATTGCAACCACATAAGATAGAGCAATAATTCTTTTGCATATGAAACCAGAGGATTTACACTTACATATGATGCATTCACTGTGTCACAGAGTGCTGTATCCTTCCTGTAACAGCCTTGCAAAATCATGTAGCAAACTAACAACAAAATGTGCTCTGTGCGTTTAATCGCGTGCATTAGCGTGTGCAGCTATGGCATTTCTGTAGCTAGCATAATATGTAGATACAGAAAACAGTTTTCAACTTCTTTGTGGGTTAGTGCACTTGTTAGCTACCCTATGTAGTTACTATGGATTACCTTCATACATATGCTTACAGTCAGGGTTCTGAAGGTTCTATTGATGTATTGTGAATTGAAATA
>VOQJ01016132.1:0-13412 GCA_015052665.1 Apistogramma diplotaenia | reverse complement strand
CTACTGCATTAAAAAATAAAAAAAAGAAACCCCCCCCCCCCCCATCAAAAAATGATTAAATGGTGAAATGAGTTTAAAAGAACTGAATGCAAACCCGAAAAGAAAACTCAAACCAATGGAAATAAAAAGTTGAAGTAAGAAAGAGTTGGTTTTAAGAGTGATATAGAGCAACATTCATTCCAATCTCTTAAAGGCGAGCAGGTTGCGTTTAAGTTTGTGCTTTAGGGGTTTGGTCCAAACCTTGCAGGCCACCCTATGTGGGCACTTCTTGCCAAGGCCCAGAGGAGGGGAGATAACTCGCAATAAACTGTACATATCCTTATAATGTATGCGCCCGCTGCAAGAAAAATACAAGGAGGGGAGGTTAGGTGAGGGAACACACAAAATACAGAGAGAGAGAAAATAAAATCAAAGGGAGCAGAAGAAGAGAAAGAAGATAAAGAAAAAGCAGAAACATTCAGAAAAAATCTTCATCTCATGCATGCACACTCAAAATAAACAGGGGTGAAGGGGAGGGGGGAGGGGGGGTAGCTCAACTTTGAAAGAGAAGGAATTTAAAGTGACCAGAGAGTGTAAAAGAGAGAAAGGTGGTTGGGAAGTGCTCAAGCAGGCCAGCCTTAACTGTCCCACTCTGCACTATGGTCACATGTTGTAGATCCTGATTGAGCGGCATGCTTCTAGAGGAGATCGCCACACTGCTCTTTGCCCATTTTGGGGCCAGGAGAGAAAGTCAGGGGTTAAGAGTTACTTTGCATTCAGCAAAAGACTATTTATATATTTCTGTAGACACACACATTTTCTAACTTGGGTTTTTCTACACTATGCTGCAACAAACTGCTGTAGAAATGCGGGAATGTTTGAGCAGCGCCATACTGCTCTGAGCAAGAAGACAAAATATAAAATATTAACAGCAAGCTGCTACATTTTTATGGTATGGTTATACAGTTTTTTTGTTGGCTAGGAAAGAGCTGTGAGTGTCTGCTTCAAATACTTTATTTACAAGATTTGTGGTTTACTTCTGTTACTTTGTGTTTATGCTTCAGTTGTTGTGAATATGTGATTCTGTTTCTAGTATTTGCGTGGTTTATCTAGCAGTCATGACAGAGACTGCTGAGGTGACCAATATCAGGCTTCAGGGTGAGGAAAATGTGGAAAGCTGCAGCATTTCCATGCCTGTACAATGTGGCGGGGAGGTCACAACAAAGCTGATCACTTTTATAATTCAAGAAAGAAAATAAACAGAATTCATGTAGCTAAATTTTGCAGAAACAACATTTATATGGAGATTAAACAAGAGTATTATAGCAGGAATATGATGATATTCAAAAGTCGACAGCATTATACTGTGAGACTTCAATACAATACAGCACCATAAGGTTTTTTACAGCAAGATACCATTTTTGTAGGTTAGGGTAGGTACATTGTAATTTAACAGTCTACTGCTGGAAAATCTAGCTGCAAGTACCTTTAATTACAATTTATCAGAGAACCTTCCAACAGTGAACAAGACTACATCAAGACTACGTTCAACTTGCATTTGTATTTTTGTGTGACTGCTAACGTGTGACTTTTGAGTCCATGCGTGTGTCACTCACCAGGCTGCTGGGTCGTACTCGGCCCATATCCTTACATATTCATCCAGGTGATGAGGCCCCAAGATGGAAGAGTCTCTAGTTAGGTACTCAAAATTATCCATGATGACAGCCACAAACAGATTCAGCATCTGGAACGAGTATGTGGCAAACACACTACTTTTTTCGTTTTGTCAGAAAATGTTATTCAAAAAATAAATACATCCACTTTGTCAAGTACATCTTGTTGGTACTGAGCGAGACCCTCTTTTATAGATCCAACAAGATGCTGGAAACATTCCTCAGAGATTTTGGTCCATATTGACATGATAGCGTCACACAGTTGCTGCAGATTTGTCGACTGCACCTCCACGATACAAATCTTTTGTTCTACTGTGTCCCAGAGGACTGTGGAGGTCATTTGAGTACAGTGAACTCAATGTCATGTTCAAGAAACCAGTTTGAGAAAGCAGCCATTTATACAAGACAGGATGTATCCAAGCTTTCCCGTTGGTCCTACCACTTTATTGTTACAGGAGAAATCGACCCATATCAGATCAGGCAACATTTTCCAATCATCTTGTCCAATTTTTTGTGATTCTGTGCAATTTATAGCCCCAGTTTCCTGTTATCAGTTCCCAGGAGAGGTAATTCTTGTCTACTTCTACTTGTGCTTCAAGGTTTGACATGCTGTCCGTTCAGAGATGCTCCTTTGCATGTCTTGGTTGTAATGAGTGATTATTTGCATTACTGGTGCCTTCCTATTAGCTTGAAACATTCAGGCCTTCTCCTTTGATCTCTGACATCAAGACATTTTTGTCTGCAGAACTGTCGCTCACTGGATATTTTCTCTTTTATCATGGGATTCTCTGTAAACCCCCAGAGTTGAACAGAAATGACTATGTGGAAAAATGCCAGGACATTAACAGTTTTTGAAATACTCAGACCTACCCATCTGGCATCAACAAAGTCCCTTGAATCACCTTTTTGCTCCACTGTGATGTTCTCTTCAGCAGGTCGTCTCGACCATGTCTACATGTCTAAATGCACTCCGGTGATTTACTGATTAGATATCTGCGTAAACAGGGAGTTGAACAGGTGTACCTAACAAAGTGATCAGGGAGTAGACTAGAATGGACTGGTACTTATATAGCACACTTCTACTCAATTTGAGCATGCAAAGCACTTTTTAACTACAAGTCTCATTCACCCACACACTCATACAGTGGTTTTATCTGTCCTTCAGCATTTTTACCCAACATTCACACACACACTGTGATGGATGCATTAATGGCAATTACAGGTTCAGTGTATTGCCCAAGAATACTTCAAAACATGCATGTGTGTATGTGTGTGTGTGTGTACATCTTGATGAACAATTTAAGTATATTCAACCATTTCTCTTACCAGAAAAGAGCACAAGAAGATGAAAGAGACAAAGTAGGTGTAGGCGAAGGTGCTGCCACACTCCTTTCCTGTATTCCCAGAATTCTCATCACATTCCTTCTTATCCAGGCAGGCCAGCATGATCTCTTGCCACGCTTCACCTGTGGCACTCCTGCATGAGATATGAATAAAAGGCAAACAAACAAAAAACTGATGCCATGTCAAAGTTTTACACAATATACACATTTAGTCATACATACACACATCATTGCTGCCGCATACATCAACCATCACAAAATGTAATTCTGCTTTTAGCAGGACAAAAGATAACAGGAGAAGATGAGAGGGAGAAAGAATTGTCTGGATGACTCACCTGAACAGGAGCATTAGGGCCATGAAGAAGGTTCTGAAGTTATTGTGCTCGTTGATTCCATCGTCCTCAGTTAGTTTTAAGTTCCCAAACAACTACACACAAAAAGTTACCAAAGAAAGAAATAACAAGAGGCTGAGGCAATGGAGTTATAACAAGAACTGCCTGCTTGAACCATTTTCAGCACATTAACAACAGTGTTACACAAAACTCTGCTTTTTGTTACCATCCTTGTACCTCACTTCCATACCGTCAGTTTTTATTCCTATTTCTTTACTTACTCGTTGATGGTTTCACCCCAAATGGCAACAATGGCAATGTAGTTTTACAGATAGTGGCTATAGACCATCGCTCTCTCCTCATCCTTCTTGACTGATTTTTCTCTATGTTTGAATTTTGCTAGTATCCTTGTAACTGTCAGTAGCTTGGATGCCAAATAGACCCCATTCAGGTTGCATTTTTCCAGGTTCTCCAGGATGGCACATGAACACATACAGACAGCGTCCCAAGAATGTCGAGTCAATATCAGAAGACTGGCCATTAGAATGAGGAGAGTTGGAGGACATAAAACCAGCAGCAGCACTAGGATCTGTGCCAGAGTCCTACGAAATGACCTCTAGTGGGATACTCATGTACTAGTTTCTGACAAAACTGTCAGAAACAGACTCCATCAAGGTGCCTAACTGGACAGATTTAGATCCCTGACTTGACATCCTTTAGTCTGACCTGTGGTCACACACCAAAACACACTGATGCACTATTACCCTCCCACCATATCAAATGTAAAAATCCCATGATTCCCTAAGCAGCACTCACCTGCATGCCAATGATGGCATAGATGAAGAAGAGCATGGCAATAAGCAGGCACACATATGGTAAAGCCTAGTATAGCAGAGAGAAAACACTTGTCAGTGCAATTAAATTTATTGTGATAGTGTATACTTGCTATTCATGCCCGTTAATAAGTGAAAACCTTGAAGGATTGAACGAAGGTCCACAGCAAGATGCGGATAGTCTCTCCCTGTCTCAGCAGCTTTATAAGGCGAGCTGCTCTGAAGAGCCTCAGGAAGCTCAAACTAAAGGCATTATTCTGCAGCACAAAAGGAAAACACTGTGAGTTTCACCAACTATGCACCTGCATAGCATTCCTCTACCAAACAGAAAATCTAAAATGAACACTTGAAGAAAAGAGAGGACAACAAAAGAGAGACAGAACAAAGTCAAAACCAACAAAACGAATGCAACTGCAAACTTAATGGCTCTCTGTGGATGCAACTTCAGATAAGAGCAAGGCTGAAGGAAAAAAAAGAACGAAAAAGAAAATAAGAAAGACGGGAAAAAAGGAAATAATAATTTTAAGAGTTTAAAGTTCATCATCCAATCTGGTACAGCAAAACAGTTTTTTTGAAGAGAACAAAATGCACTGATCTCTGAGTGGGAGAGGGAATGGGGGCAGGCCACACCAGATGGAGCATAGTGCAATGTGCCTGTCAAACACACACACACACACACACACACACACACACACACACGAATCCCAAACAGAGCATGGCTTCACAAGTTCACTTGTGAATTTGGAATTTAAAAAAAAATTGCAATATAAAAATATATTTTCAAAACCAGTCCAAACTTGGCATCTAAACTCCAGAGAAGAGCAGCCAATGAGCATATAAAGTGGACAAACTCCAACACAAAGCTGCTCTCAACACAGATTCAGTATCATGAATCCACCACTGATTTTCTTTTCCATTAGGTGGGCTCATTTGAAAGGTTGAGGTCAATACATTTGCACATTTTCTTAATTTGAATCTGTGTACTTAATGGATTTGATCGTCCTACTCAAAATATATCACTTTTCCATATCAGTCCAAAGTCAATTAGACTGATATTAGACTGATAGATTTAGATGCCTGCACTTCCCAAAGATTTTGGTATCTTTGGTCCTTTTTTTTTAAATGATTAGAAAGCAGAGAATTGATGTCTTAAATATAAGAGTGATGCGATTCCTATAACTGAAATCTCAGCTAATATCGTACTGAGCCTATGCATTTCTACATTTTAGCATGCCACGTGGAAAAAATATTTAATACACAACAGCCAAACTCTGGTGAGGTTCTGGCATTTTGCATTTGACAGGCAAGGTAAAAAGTGTCATGAACTGCTGCGGCAGGCAGGATTGAGGAAGAGGCACAGGAAGAGGAAGATGTATAGACGAGTGGAGGTAGGGACCAGCAAGTAACCTCAGTTCAAGCATGGCATGGCAGCACATGCAGTCCAGAGGGGACCAGTAATGCAGAGCACATCATAATTTAGCTGTGTAGAAAATGACCAAACTACTGGAAATTTTGGGGATGCCTCTATAGACTGTATATAAAAGATGAAGCCTTGTCATCTTGGACTGGACACAATGAGTGGGAGGTTGATCTCACAAATCAGACTGGGGAAAACAGTGGTTGGCAGCTGCTGCACAATCAAAATTATTGTGGTCGGTCCAATAAACTTGCATTCTTGTTGTCTGTGAAATAGTTGCACCAAAGACGGGGACCAGGTCTGTGACTACCTACATTCAGTGCCATGCATCAAGATGATGACAAAATGGCAATAAGGTACTGTAGACTCAGTCTGCTATAATTTTGCAACTAAATGGGGTCAAGCTGCCTGCAATCTATTTGTCATAATACAATGACTAACTGCCAATCTGTTCCTGTCTTCTGTGCTGTGAAAAAGGATTTGCCCCCTTCTTGATTTGTTTTTTTTTGTTGCATATTTGTCAAAATGAAGAGAATAAGTACAGAATGCAGTTTTTAAATGATTATTTCATTTATTATGAAAAACTTATCCTAACCTTCCCTGCTTTATGTGAAAAAGTAACTGCCCCCAAAGCTAATAACCCTTGGCAGGAAGAACTGCAATCAAACATTTACAATAACTGACAAGTCTTTCACATCGCTGTGGAGGAATTTTGGATGACTTTTATCTGCAAAATTGTTTTGACTCAGCTACACTGGAGGGTTTTCAAGCATGAACAGCCTGTTTAAGATCATACCAAAGCATCTCAGTTGGTTTCAAGTTTGGCCACTTAAGATTTGGCCACTCCAAAACATTTTTTCCGAATGAATTCATTTAGAGGTGGTGTGGTTTGGATCATTGTCCCACTGCTTATGTCAGATGTAACGGGACTCAAACCTTCCAAAAAGTTCAGTTTTTGTCTCATCAGTCCACAGAATTGTTTCCCAATAGTCTTGGGGATCAAGCTGTGAGACAAATGTGAGACAAACCTTTGTGTTCTTTTTGGTCAGCAGTGGTTTTTGCTCTTGAACTCTCCCAGATGTTGTTCTGGGTTCTTTTGTGGCCTCCTGGATGGATTTTGGTCGGTCGGTCGGCTCGCTGTTGCAAATTTTCTCCATTTGTGCAACCATCAGGAAACCAGCTGAATTGAGTCCCCTATTGCAAAGGGATGTGCCACAGATGAGCTGGGCCAATCGGTGCATACTGACTCAGGCTGATGCACTATTTTAGCGATCTTTGAGTGACTGCAGTCGGTCTGAGTCAGACCCCGACTGTTGCCTCCCACCAGGTAACCTAAGCAATTGCCCTGCAGTTGAAAGTGGCCACCCAAAGTTTGAGGATGTTGCATGCTGACATTCTGGATGAGCAGTTAGGTGGTGAAACTACTTGCTGAATGCCAAATTACCAGGCAACAACCAGTTTTTCCTAGTCGTAATAAGGTTGCTGCCTGTTTTTGCAATAATGTGACTGAGTCATAAGAAAGTGAGGGACATGGCACACTAGTAGTTGAGATCATAACCTCATCAGGAAATTGTCTACTGACATCATAGAGTGATGAAGAACCTTTTGCAGGTTTAAGCCATGCTGGTTTCAGACTTTAGTCCCAGAAGCTACCTTTTTTACATACAGTCTATGGATGAATGAAGTAATGTAACCAGAAAGCTTTTTCTTGCACCTTTAGTTGTTAAGTAATAATGTATTACATCAGTAACGGACTTCTCTATATTTAAAAGCCCATCAACCAGAAAGTGCATGCACTGGGGTCAGGGTAAGACTGGCCGTGAGAGAGCAGGTGACTGAGAAGCAAGAAATGAATCAGAGGTATGCAGACTCAATGAAGATGCAGCAGAAAGTTTTGAGAAATAAATTACAAACCAACCGGATTCTACATTTGCCAAGATGTAGAAAGAGGAATGGGGAGGATTTGTTTTTTTCATTTGGCAAGTTGTAGTAAAATGTGAGTGGGTGGAAGATATTTTTTGGGGGAGAGGGAGGAGGTAAGTGGGTGTTGGTTGTGTTTATTTTGGCCATGGGGTGAAACACACACCATCACCATCATTATCATCATCACAGGACCATCACCACATGTCATGGCGCAGGATGGATGGAGAACACAATGAAGGATTTCATAGTGCATTTTGATTGGATGGATTTTATCAGAAGAGGAGGGAGTGGGAGGGGCGTAGGGCGCCAACAAAGTAGAGAGGTTTAAAGAAAGCATGTGAAGAAATAGAAGAGGAAGACAGAATCAATATGGATGTCATCACAAAAGCAGTGAAACACTTCAAGACAACAACAGTTCATCTGGGAAACAACAAGTTCAGCCTCTCTTTTTTCCAGCTCTGCCACAAAAGCACATTTCACTCACCAAAGTACCTTTGACTTCAAATACATGAAAAGTGTTAAGTTAATTCATATAATAATAATTAAAGGCCTTGTATCATAATTCTGATATTATTTGCTTTTTGCAAACAGAGGGTTGGTACAGCAGGTGGCTGGAGCTTCTGAACTCATAGCCAGACCATATATAGGTATATCCACTATCACTGATATCATACAGAGCCAAGAGTAGAAAGAACTGTCTGAAACAGAGCATTCAGAGCAGTCTGAGGTCTGAACTTTGAACACAGTATAATTCAAAGTGTGTTTATTATGTTATAAATATAACAGAATAGATAAATAGATACAATTATAAGCAGATTGTTTACACATTACAAAGTGTCCCGACCTTTTTGGTATAAAGGTATAAATGAGAGAAATTAAGGAAAGAGACACTAGATTACTTTTTAAAACAGTAAATGAAAGAATCAGAAAATTTGCTTTAATATTATTACTGTATTTGTCCAGATCGTACAAATAAATAATTTTCAAGGTTAGAACTAAACACTCAGGTCTATTCACTTAACTTGAAAATGAGTGCGATTCTCAGAGTTGACTGGTACCTGTAACTCTGAAGTTTCACCTCATTCTTCTTTACAGCTACTGTACGTTAGGTGCATCTTTAACAATGAACTAAAACGCAAAGAAAACTGAGACATTCTTTTTGGTTTATGTGCAGACAGCTCAGTTAAGCTGAGCTCACAGCTGTTTGGGTTGTTTGTAAAGTGACTATGTAATTAGTAGCCATTATGGGCACTCTTGTTTACTTGGGGAGCCAGTAATAACAACCAGTAATTCAACTCCTGCC
This sequence comes from Apistogramma diplotaenia, assembly GCA_015052665.1. Classification (NCBI taxonomy): domain Eukaryota; kingdom Metazoa; phylum Chordata; class Actinopteri; order Cichliformes; family Cichlidae; genus Apistogramma; species Apistogramma diplotaenia. Next base: position 4,609 of record VOQJ01016132.1, on the reverse strand, counting down.
ACCTGCTTGCAACATCCCGACAAATAAATCAATCAACTGTCTGAAACAGTCAGTTCATTATTTAAAGCAACACAGATGCCAATTAAGGCCTGTTCACACAGCAATCATGTAAATGTGGCCCCTTCAACATGGCTAGAGGGTGTTTTTAATCAGCTGCAAGTACTGCAGCATTTAGTACTTAGTACACTTACTGCTAATCTAGTCAGTGTGAATGAGACTTAGTATAAGAAAGCTCAATCTGAAATTCCAAAAACCAAGCTGGACAGTGAAGAAAGGCTGAAACCGCTACTGAATTTCACAAGTATTGACCTCATATCCACAGTTATATTAACACATATGTACATAATATTAGACATACAAGCACCAACAAAATCACAGTTACAGTAACAGTGAGAGATTGCTCACAGATGAGAGCAACTTAATGGTAAATTCTGTGTTCAAATTTAACCAGAAACATCAGCCGTCTGTTCAGGTGTCGCATCCTCATACAGCAGCAAATAAAAACTACCATCTACTGTACATTACGTTAGGCCAGTGGCCAGTGGCTGTCCATTTTTTCTTTATATCCCACTTTTGCATGTGTACAGTACATCAACAATATGTGAGGACACTTTATTTTCTGGGTGGTAACTATGTGCTTCAAAATCCAAATTACTTTTAATAAATGATCCTGACAAGTCTAAAAATGAGCCCAAAGCTATTATTTATCTTTGCTGAACTGATGATTTAAGAAGGATAAGCCAAATTTAAGGACATTATGCTTATCCCATTCCGCACAGTCTCACTCGATCCTTACAGTTTAATATCTTTCACGTGTAAAATAATGCTAAGGATGCAGAGGGCTACCTCTGGCCTTCTGTTTGTTAGTGATTTCAGTGATGTTGAATAGTGAGTGCCTCATTTTAAGGACTCCAAAGATGTCTCCAAAGACCAGTTACAACATGGGCATCAAAGCCAACCTTTCCTCTGAGTCGCTTTTACATTTGACAAACCATTCTCTAGTGTTCATTTGGTCTGAATGCTGTGCAGCACTTACCCCAAATTCTGTCACTAATATGTCTGTGATGCTTCCAAGGACGGACACAAAATCAAAAATGTTCCAGGCATCTCTGAAGTAATTCTGTCAGGAAAAAGACATGAAAATGTTCAAGACCTGCCTCCTCAACAAAATGAAGCCAGAAGGAGGCAAGGAACCCGCTCCTATCCAGTGGTGCTGATAGCGTGACTACCGTGCCACAGGGTGGTCTCTGGGCTTTCCAGGGACAGGAAGAACATGATCTAGATCTGTCACCTAAAATAACCTGCTTTATTAATGCATAATAGGATGAAGCAGTGGCACATATAGACTGGGTCAGCCTACATAAGGAATGTGTGTGTTCACGTGTGCAGGTGCTTCATGTTTAAAGTCTCACCAGAGGGCCGAATGCTAAAATCTTGAGCACTGATTCCAAGAAAAAGAAGGTGGTAAACACAATGTTGAGGTTCTTCAGGACGTTATTGTAGACCAGTGATGCACCTTCGAACTGTAGATACACATCAGACAGAACAGGGATGAGAACAGTCTCAGGAAAAGACACAGAGGTGCAGGATTCTCCACTCGGAGTGCGCCCTATACCTTCATCATGAGGACGATGGTGTTGAGTGCGATTAGAGCCATGATGCTGTACTCGAAGGGCGGAGACACCACAAACTGCCACATACGATACTGGAAGCTCAGTTTGTTCTTTGGCATGTGGCGAGTCAGAGGCCTGGCATTGATGGCAAAATCTATACAGGCTCGCTGGGTGAGGAGAAGAGAAGAGACGTGCATTGCAATTACTTTTGGCACAAGACATCTGAAAAAGTCACAGTTTTTTACATCTCTCCACACCTCGTTTTTTTCTAAGCTGTAGTCCTCCATCATCTTATCCCCCTGTTCCTGGAAGGTGATGATGATGAGAGCCACAAAGATGTTCACAAAGAAGAAGGGGAAGACAACGAAGTACACCACGTAAAAGATGGACGTTTCCATCCGGTAACCTGGGCTCGGGCCCTGATTCTCATAGGTGGAGTCCACTGAGTGCTTCAACACCCTGAAAAAGCAAGAGAGAGAAGAAAAACCTAAATAAACAAGTATTGAAGCATTTAAAAATATCTCTTCACTGGGCTGATCATAATTCCTATACTTGTAAAGTAAATACCCTGTTGTCACAAAGAAAATATCAGAAAAAAGCCCCAAATTAAATACAAAAGCAGTTAGCAAAGCGGCCCCAACAATAACAAATTCTAGATCACAAAAACTGGATAACAAGTATTTGTGTGTGTGTGCTTGTGTGTGTTTGTAATCCACTCACTGTGGCCAACCCTCTCCAGTTGAGACGGTGAAGAGGGTGAGCAAGGCCCAAGCCACGTTGTCGTAGTGGAAATCGTACTTCTTCCACTCCCGCTTTTCTGCTTTAACTTCATCTTTCTCATATACCAAGTACTCGCCCCTGGAATAAGGGCACAAAATGCATTTTATAATAAAAACACATGAAGAATGTAAGCCAATAATATGAAAATGGCAGTGCAGAAAAGCACCAGTGCTACAAATGTACATTTCTGTTTTGTTTCTATTTGACATAAGAAGAAATAAAGTTTTGGGTGCTCCACGGTTTGTTTGCCCATTTCTTATTGAAAAATGGGATTTATTTCAATGTCAGAGAAGATCCTCTAGATGGCAGTATCTCCTTAAAACAAATCAAGTCTATAGACTGAATAGACATTAAGACAACAACACTAACATTTCTTATTTACCAAAGATTAAATCTACAGAGAACCTATGAGTTCATGTGGCTCTGTACTGTGCTGGCTAACGCATTCACCCAACGACGGTAGGGAGGGTCCCCACTTTGAGACTGGAAGGAGACCTAAATCACAGGGTTTTTACCTGGGAGGACATATGGTGTAAAAAAATCAAATATGCAGATTCATGCACTGTGGTGACCTGTGCTCTCTCACTGTCTTCTCATAAGAGTGACTGTGTTTTTCTGAACCAACCTGCAGTCGCGCTCAAACTCTTTGGATTCGTCTGTGCAATGGAAGAAGCGACCTTTGAAGAGCTGAACGGCCACCACAGCAAAGATGAACATAAAGAGCATGTAGACAACCAAGATGTTGAGCACGTTCTTCAGAGAGTTGACCACACAGTCAAAGACAGCCTGCAGGGCAGAGATGGGGACTGTGAGCTGTGAGATTACCCAGCGCACTCGAATTCACTGTATCACAAAATAATCAGTGCAAAGTTCAACAGTCGCCATAGGATTCTGATGACATTATGTAATTCAATGATCTCTGAAAAAGATTTTTCCAGCAGTGATGGTGAGTTTCAGGAGAAAACTTGTACAAAGATTCTTGTTTGGGATGAAGATTTTAAAAATGATTGCTAATTACAACCAGGAAATCTGTAATTCACCACAGTGTTTTTCTTACTTTTTGTTTTTAAATAACATAGTTTGCAACCCGTAAGATCATCTGACAGATGTTACTTTTCATGCTGGCGCAATTCAGCAATTTTGCCATGCCAGGGATTCATAGCAGAAAACATACAATAGCAGAAAATAGCTCTACCTTTAACTTGGGTAGACGTTTAATGGTCTTAAGAGGACGCAGCACCCTCAGCACACGAAGGGATTTGATTGTACTGATGTCTTTGCTCTTGTTCCCCCTAGATTTTAGCCAAAAAATAAAAAACAGTGTCAGAGAACAAAGTAGAGAGCCAAATGAAGAACTGATGGGATGAAACAAAGAGCTCTTACCAAACCCTTTGCAGTTATTCAATGATCACATTTCATAAAAAAGGATGAGGTGGGGTGAGGGACATTTCCATAAAGTTTAATTGACCTTAAACATAACGTCTGTGTTGAAAAGTAAAACAAAAACACAATACAGCACTTGCAGTGGCCTCGTATAAAAACATACACGTGTAACATATGTGTGGACAGTCGAAGCTCTTATAGTCTCTTCTTCTGCAGGACAAAAAGAAACTCTGAAGTACACGTCAAACATGAAACCGGTGGGAAGAGAACACGATCGGTTGTCTGACCATTTGGTTTCATGGACATCACGAGGCATCGTGATCTTTTATTATAATCTTCACTGTCACACAACAGACATTCACCCATTCCATACTGACAGGCATCCCCCGGCAGAGTGCCCAGCCAAACTTCTTTCTTTCTTTCTTTTTCAGTGATACGCTGTTAGGTTCTTCAGAAGAAATGGATGTTTTAGATTTGGCAACATGAAACGTGAACTTTAAGTATTACATGGCTAGGATTATTTTGATATAATCCTGAATGTGAGTTAAAGTTAAATGGACTGATTCCGATAGGTTTCACATAGCTTCCTTTTGTTAAAATCAGCTGTCGTGTTTAGGATTTCTCTTGGATTGCTCAAAAGAGATGAGGGCAGGAAACAGAGGCTATGTGAGACACTTTGGACATGTGACATTGATGGTAGAACACAACATCACATGTCCGTAACACAAGCAAACACCAAGTGTGTTAAATGAGCCATGAGAGTGACCAGAGGAAATTATCTTGGGCAAAAAGTCAAATGTGGTAAGCTGTGTGTTAAAGTGCTTGTTTTCTTT
>VOQJ01016131.1:0-12891 GCA_015052665.1 Apistogramma diplotaenia | reverse complement strand
GTAATCACAAGCATCCTTGTGTTTCTACTGCAGGTCTATATTTAGCCACCAATCAGGGATTAACGTATAAAGAATATTTTGACGGGGAAGGGGTCCTTCCAGACGATCGCTAATGCTAACACCGGCGCTAGCTAGCAACCTGCGGTCATAGCGATCTGAAGTAGAGAAAAAACAGCTTAAATTCTGAAAAGTAAACTCACAGAGACGGTAGAGAGGAGAGCGGCGGAGGCGTGGAAACACATGTCAGCGATAATCCACTTCTGTCACAGCAACGAGAGCTGAGGGTTTTTTCTAACTTCTGAGCCCCACTCTCTTCCAGTAGGTGGCGGTAACGCAGCATTAAGCTGGTTTCTTGGTTAAACCCACAAGAAGAAGAAGCCGGAGCACTGTAAAGTAGCTAAACAACGTTTAATGGATCGGATTTTTATTATTTTTCCGATACCCGATACCGTAATTTAGGTCCGGATCGGACCGATACCGATACTGAATATCGGATCGGCGCATCTCTATTAGGTACTAGTGGAAATGTGGCATTGGTAACTGTGCAGTCATCTGTGTATAATTATTTTTTTCAACTAATTTCAGGTCAGTTGACTCTATAGTGTGTTAAATAACTTCTCACAATATAAGTTTAAATGTAAGCTCACTATTAATTAATGTTAATGTGGAAAATATGTTTCTAGGTTTGCAATGTTATTTGTAACTCTAGGTGAGAATAATACATTGATTCATCCAGTACTGTATACAGTAGCACAATATAGACACTGTATATTTTAAGGCAGGAATATGAATACTTTAGAGGTGTAGGGATATTTGGAGGGGGTTATGAAGAGCCTGACATGCCTGACAGTGTGATGAGAACTGATGATTAAGGCCTACATTCATGTTGATATGTTCTCTCGTGCGGGACCTGCCAGCTGAGCCTAGACATGATGAGTCTACTGTGGTAAGGAGCTGTCAGTGCTATAGAGGCAATGCTATAAAAAGATCTATCACTGCCAGACCAGCCAAAGATTGGCCATTTCTCAGTGAAGGCTCATTGACAAATAAAGTTAGTGTGACACCTAAAAAATAAATAATAAAGTGCACCTAAAATAACTTACTTTTACTGACTGGATGTCGGAAAGAAATTTGTTTTTAAACAAACAAACTTAAAAATTTAAATCTGCATTTGCACTCCATTCCAAACAAAGCGGAGCACTGTGGTGCACATATACAGGATTTGCGCTGTAAAAGGTAAACTATGTACAATGTAGGGATGAAACTACCTTATGTGTAGTCTAGGTGGTAGTCACTGCTTTCAATAAATTGTAGTTCTGCATCTAATGTGCTATTTTTGTGCTACATCTGTGGCCAATTCAGTAATTCTTCTCTTTACAGTCCAGCAATAACTAAATACCAGAGACATTATGTATTGTTAGGTTATTACCACAGGTAATAAATATGTAATTAGTAGGAAATACACAAACTCATCATTCAATCCTTCATCCAATAAAATATTTTCTGAACATTTTGTTGTTGTTGTCTTATTTCTTACCATCTGTAATTATAAAACAGTAAACTATCATTTAACATATATTCACTGGTTAAATATTTAATCGCTTGATCAAGTGACTGTAAAAGGAAGGGCTACCATAATTTGTCCTACTTTCCCCTATTTTCATACAAGACCTTTAACTACAGTATAATATGTAATTACTTTTATTTTTGAAATCCAGAAAAGATTGTCCTGGGCTGGTTGTCCAGTGTTTTTGAGCTTTGTATTCTGTGGCTTTGCTGATATAATTATTTTGAGATCCTTGGTCTGTCTTGTGGTTATATTGATTATTTTATTTTTCTTTTAAGAACATTAAATTCTGTTCTCAGTTCTTAGTGCTTTAGTTTAGTTCTCCCTGTGTGTATCACTATTATGTTCCCTCCCTCTGGTGTCTGGTCTCGCATCATGTTCCTTCATGTGTCTGTTTTCTGTGTGTGTGTCAAGTCTGCATTCCTGTCTCCATGTTCAGTCTTTCCTGTTTTACTTTGTCAGTCTCTTGTCTCTATTCAGCCTTTCTCCCCTGCTTTTTCCTCTTTTCTAATCATCCCACTGCGTATAGTCTCAACTCACTCTGTCCCTTGTCAAATCACCTTAAGTTCCTGTTTCTGTAACTAGTCCCCTTGCCCTAGTATTTTCTACCCCTAGTTTCTGTGTAGTTTCTGTTTCTATCTCACCTTGTTTCCTATCTGATACTACTGTATAACATGTCACATTTGACCTCTGATCTCACTATCAAGCTTCAGGTCAGCATCCATTTTGACTCCTGAGTTTGTGGTTGTTGGCTTAAAATACTGTGTAAGAGCCCAAATCTAACAAGGGGATCAGAGAATTCTTCCCAATAACCATCACCTCAGTTTTTTCTCATTCAAACTTAGAAAATTTAGCGAGATACAAGACTTAATAACTTCTAAGTACTTAAGTAATTGTACCACTGAGTAGGAGTGTTTCCATTAAAGAGGCACATATATCTGACTGTTATCTGCATAGCAGTGAAAATAAATCTTATGTTTTCTAAGTACAGTATGGGGCCCAACGGTAGTAAATAGAGAAAAGGAGAGTGAAGGACAGTGAAGGACACAGTCACCAAGACCAACACCGAAACTCGTAGGTACGACCATCGCAGCCCTGTGCCCCTGATTCACGGTCACTGCTCCATGAGAGATTAAGGCTTTATGGTCCACTGTGTCAAAGGCAGCAGTTAAATCCAAAAGAACAAAAACAACACAATCACCTGAGTCAGCTAAAAAGAATTCATTAAAAACTCTTGCTGATTAAGTGCTGTGCAGGGGTTTAAAAGCAGATTGAAAAAACTTCAATAATGTTAGTTGACAATAAACAAACTTCTCAAGGATTTTTGATTAAAAAGGCAGACTAGAAATAGATCTAAAATGAGCCTAAATCTGTGGGATCATACCAGTTTTCTTTTTAATCAGAGGATGCACAACTGCATGTTTAAACTGTACAGGAACCACACCTGAGCGCACAGTGCTGTTTCTAATATTGAGCACAGCTGACCCAACAGTGGGAAAATTTAATTTAAAAAGACAAGGAGGGATCAGGTCATTTGGAGAACCTGGAGGCTTCAAATGACCAACAATCTCCAGTAGAAGTTCCAACATTACAGGCTTAAAAGTGTCAAGAACAGCAGAACAGGAGAAAGAAACTGAGGTGTCATTTGCAGGAGGTGAAATAAAAGCCCTTGTAGTGGTGACCTTAGTGATTAAGAATTGCAAAAATCTTTCATAGACATCAAAAGAGGCCTCAATACAATCAGACTGTGGTGGATTTTTGATGGTTTTGAACAACACACAAGGATTGCCAACAGTCCTTTAGAATTTAAACAGACACTTGGAGTCTTTTCTTCACTTCGGCTCAGCTCTATGGGACTCCACGGGTCATGCCATTCAGCCAAGGCTCGAGATAACTTTGGGCTGCCTAATCTTTAATGGAGCCACAGTGTCCATAGTGGTTTGGCAGTGGAAATGTTCATAATCCAGCATCTGCGGCAGCAGGCCGAGATCATGTGTTAAAACACATGTGTTTCCATGTTCCTGAGTGGAACCAGACATGGACCGCACCAGCTTAAAAGAGTGTATGAGAATTAAAAACCCTTTGCAATAGGATGGTCAGGACAGCAAACGCAAAGGTTAAAATCTCCAACAATAAGGACAAGACCATAATTAGGCATAACTTCAGATTAGAATACAGAAAAGTCATTTATAAAATCCTTATTGTATTTAGGAGACCGACAGAGCAGGGCACACAGCACTGTGTGAGAGTGACCCAGTTCAAATAAGAGCAGTAAAGGAGGACAACAGCCAAATTCATTTACATCTAAGCTCACTCTTGTAGACCACTGCAAAACCTCCTCCCTGACCTGATGTTCACAGAGAGTTCATGAAGCAGCAATCATTTGGTAGTTAGACTCACAAACATTCAGCCAGGTTGGCAATTTATTCTAAATCTAAGGCACTCTTAAACAGCATGGCTACCACAGCATTTGCGCTTAGTGGGACCATCATTCGTTTTTCAACAGGACAATGACCCCAAACAAACCTCCAGGGTACAGTATGTAAGGGCTACTTGACCAAGAAAGAGGATGATGGAGTGGTGCGTCAGATGACCTGGCCTTCACAGTCACCTGAACTAAACCCAAATAAGATGTTTTGGGATTAGTTGGACTGTAGAGTGAAGGCAAAACAGCCAATCATAGCAAAAGGTGCCTACTTTGAAGAATCTAAAATCTAAAATACATTTTGGTTTAACACTTTTTGTGTGTGTATTGCTAAGATAGTGTGCAGGACCCTCAAGTTCCCAGACTCTGGTAGAGGACCCGAGCTTGGAGGGCAAAAGACCACTCATGTTAGCCTAAAGTAAATATTGCACCGAGAAGGAACTTCCTTGGCCAAGGTTCGCACTCTTGGAGTGGTTCTTGTTTGATAAATAATGAATAGAACAGACATGAGGATATCAGTCATACAAAAGACAATACGTCTTTAAAAAGAACCTAAAAGTCTTGAAACTTGATTCAGCGTTTGTGCCTGAAGGTGTGATTTTTGACATGGTTGTGTGTGAATACGAGAAAGACCTACAGATTGGTGATAAATCAAAGTACCTGATTAGGTGTCTCTGTTATGTTGTGGTGGACATTTCACTAATATGTTTTGAGTCCACTTGTTCCCTTAGAGGGAAGGGTCACAGCAAGTCAATACAATGTTGATTGATCACCTTTATCTTATGATGAAGTGTTTCTACCCTGATGGGGATGGTCTTTTCCAAGATAACAATGCCCAGAAGCCACAAGGGTCCACAATGGACTGATGAGTTTGCAAGTGATGGAAATTGTATAGTCATGCCATCCCAGCCACATGCTGCCAACCAACATGAATACCTATAAGAGAGAGACCATCCTCTCCACCACTGTTTTCAAAACACTATATGAGATAATATCTTTTGGAAGGTGCATTGCTAATATGGTTGGTGGGCTATATGGCGATACATAGTAACGCACAACCTTACAAAGACATTTTATGTTTGGTTTTTCTTTAATTTGTCAATGTTGTGCATCAGCATGTCTCATTTTATTACCAGCGATTACCCTAGAATGTTTTAGAGATTGTGATAGAGGACAGGCGAAATATTCTCTTCCTCTCGCTCTCTTTGAAGCAAGATTTTCTTTTTTAGTTCTTTTGACACATCGTCTGCTACAGTCACTCAAGATGCTGTTGATGGACAGATGACTGCATTGTTTTGTCTCAGCCTCTTGAATGTATATTTATATATATATATGTATTGTCAGATGTGGGTGGCTTTTAAAAACTCCACTGACTAATTGCAGCTAATGTTTAATATGACTAAAGTGTTTAACTTTAGAAGTTCAAAAGACATTCTAAAAGTGAATCTTTCATTTCCACTAGTTATTTTTCTCGTTCTTACCATACTGTGAATGCATGTTCTTTGTGACTTGAAGACAGGATAGAAAAGTATTTATTAGATACTTTGACAGACATATTTTCTATCAGCAGAGTATTTTTAATCGTGCTGCCAAAGAAGAGGAAGAAAAAACAATGACATGATGGATGAAATTTATTGCCCAGGAAATGAAGAATAAATAAATTGAGCCTTTCACCAAGGTGTTTGTGTTTTATAGTATTTAGCAAATAAAACAAAGCTTGCAAGAGAAAGCGAGATAGGAGGGATGTTGGCTGACTTCACTTCACATATGTATTGTGAAATCAAGCCAGATTATAAACTTCTACCAAAGGAAAAGCACTATTTGTATGGAGAACGAGTGACCTTATTCTAAAAATAGTTTTTAGCAATGCAAGATCAAACTCTTTGCATAACACTGTCCTCTCTTTTTCAGGACAAGGGAGTGCAAGTACTCTGCCCAAAAGGCGGTTTTCCATTTATCTGTGCCATCCGTTTGAATGTGTGTTCAAGTTTTGGGAGGCAGCACATTAAAAAAAGAGCAATCCAACAAGAAATGCACTATATTTGCTTTCAATTGAGCGCCAGTAGAGAGCTGCCCAGATGGCCCAGTCAGAAAAAAGTCTGGCAGTTGCATCTGGAACAAGTGGACCAGATGGAGAGTGGTGCAGATATGGGTTGAGTCATAAGAAGAAGAAAAAACATCCAAGAGTGAAGGACAGGCGCACTACCAATAGAAATACAGTTGCTTGTGATTTCCTTTTGTCAAATTGTTCAGTGGTGAAACCGAGCCAGATGGAGGAGAGAGCTGTGGTCAGCGGTTGCACTGCAAGTAATAATACGAGTGTCTATAATAAACAAAACAACAACAAACAAAAAAATACAAGAAAAAAACCCAGCACCTTTAATTCAATTTCAATTCAATTCAATTTTATTTATACAGCGCCAAATCACAACAAATAGTCTCCTCAGGGTGCTTTTTATTGCAGGGTAAAGACCTTACAATTTAAACTGTTCTCCTTTAGCTGAGGACATGTCTGCCCACTTAAAAACCTAAAAACCTGTACAGGACCACATTCTGTTAATCCATCCCCTGTAGAGTCTGCAGAGCAGAGATTACTATCAAACACATGCAACACAGCAAAAACAGCTACGTTGTGTTGGTGCCTTGAGATAAGGGGTCACAAATCATCTGTCTTGACTGTCTGGCACTGTAAGACTTGAAATGTGCAATTGAGAAGAAAGTGAATTTAAAAGAACATGAACTGGTTGAAAAATAGCTTTTCTGATGGAGTACAGAAAAGCTACTTTTACATTGTATAATGCAATTCATATGAACAGTTTCTAAACTCTGTGAAAGATGAGTTTTAAGAATCCATTTCCCCAATACACTACAAGTATTAATGAGTAATGAAGCTCATGAGTCTGGTAAAAACTATACTAATTAATTTTGTAGCTGTGATGGCTATGTGTTCTGCAGTTGAAATAAATCTCAAACTCTGGAGGAGAAACTCAACTTACATTACCTCACTATTACTCTGCAAGATAACACATTCTGGAACCTTTAAGCCTGAAAATTACCAATGTAATAAATCTGAAAAAGAAATAAATCGCTCTGTAACGATGCATGCAGGAAGAAAACCTAATTCTATTCTATTTAGGTCCATCAGGCTGTGTCCACAGGCACACTGGTATTTTGGTAAATCCACATTTGTAAGACATCGTGGATCACTGAAAGTGGCGCTTTTGAAGCCGTTGTTTCTGTATTTACATGTGGGCAAGAAAAACAGAGATTTTGTCTCGCAATTTTCTGATGTCAGACTGTCCGTCCGTCCGTCCGTCCATCCATCCATCCATCCATCCATCCATCCATCCATCCATCCATCCATCCATCCATCCCATCCATCCATCCATCCATCCATCCATCCATCCATCCATCCATCCATCCATCCATCCATCGCCACATATCTGGGGGCTCTTTGGATCATTTTATGTGGACTGAGATATATTTCAAAATGACATCAGACAGATTTCTATTTAAAAAAAATACCCATTTACATGAGGACTTAGCCTCTGTGTCGTGCACAAAGCCTCAGAGGTAGCTGTTCTTGCCCCTCACCCTCCAAAACCAAATCAATATTTTAATTGCAGTTTTAAAGAAATATTTTATTTTGGAAAATTATAAAGGTTAAACTGTGCCCAATGAAAAGACTGACATACTGACATACTTTATCTATCATAAATCTAGCTACAGTATCATACCTATTATACGCAGTGCTACAGTAGCAGTTACAACTCTAATTCCAAAAATGTTGGGAAGCTGTGTCAAATGCTAATAAAAATACAATTGTTTCCAAATTTCATGAACCCAAATACAACATAAAACATGTCAAAGTGAGACTTTTGACTAAATTGAACATATTATTTTTATTATTTATTTGGATTTGGGAGCAACTATTGTCAAAATGTTGGGACAGGGTCTGTAAACATCTGGGAACTGAGGAGAACAGTTGAGAGACAAATGTTCCATTGTTTTGTGTGATGTAAGATTTTAGGTGCTCAAATCCATTTTCTTCTGCTCATCCAGGTCCAGGTTGTGTTGGCAGCAGCTTTAGCAGAGAAACCCAGACCTTCCTCTCCACAGACACCTCCACGAACTTATCTGGTGGAACACAGAGGCAGTTCCAGGCCAGCCGAGAAGTTCTATTGTGTCCTGGGTCTACCCAGTCTGCTGATCTAGAGGCACCCCACAGAAGGTGAGAATAGGAGGTCCTAAAGGTATTCCTTCCACTGCCTCACTATATGCTCAGCTGATGTCAGCAGCACCCCACATGCACCATACGTGGTGTACTGTAAATTTCCCCCTCCTGAGCTGCCCGATGGTTTGCCAGAATCACTTTGAGGCTGTCTGAAAGTCTTTTTTCATGGTCTCACTGTAGCCTCCCACACAATTTTGCTTCAGCCAGCACCTGGGCCATTTCAGCTTGACCTGCCCATACTCATCAAAAATCTCACAAGCTAACCAAGCCTGATAGGACTCCTTCTTCAGCTTGATAGCGCTCTTCACCTCTGGTGTCTGGGATTACCACCACCACCACAGGCATCAACTGCTTTGCAACCACAGCTCTTTGAGGCAGCCCTAACAATGGAGGTGAGGAACACGGTCCAGTCGGGCTCTCTGCCCTCAGCTTCCTTTGGAATGCTATCAAAGTTTTGCTGAAGGTGGGAGTTGAAGATCCTGTAGACCTCTGTCAGGCATTCCCACCACACTCTTACTGTACAGTATGTGCCGGGTCAGTCCATCCTCACTTACCACCTGTTTCAATTCACCAGCATCATGATAATCAGTTTATAGCTATGTTAACTTCAGCTCCTGGCATCCACCTTTTGCATAATGATATGACTTTGATTGAAAAAAGTGCTTTAACTAGTAAATACATTACCTGACCACATTTTTATACATAGCATCTCACACACTCAAAGTAAACCATATCTTAATATATTCTTTATATTGTATGAGTTGTCTTTCTCATCACACAACACAAAAAAGCACAGAAACCTTCATGCACACCAAGTACACAGAAGCACAAACACCACAATATGTAACATAACACCTGTTATTCAAAGATCTCCTGAGGGAGAGAACAAGATCAAGCCCTTTAAAAAGAGTCATTTTTTATATGTAGTAATCCACCCACTGGGGAAAGATTATTTTTTCCCCTCACGGGATCGCTTCATGATAACTAGTGTTTTTCTTTCCCCTAGCCTCAAAAGGTCAGGGCCCAACTTGATGCTTTACACGCCCACAGTAATACTCCTAGAGCATGTTGCAACACTAGCTAAACCACAAGCTAATTAATTCAACCTATCTTAACAACCTACCTGTCAAGCTCTTCATCAGCCTCGGTCAGTGGTAGCGGTAAAGGGTCAGTGGCTCCCAAATGGCCAGGGTGCTGAAGCGTGAACATACTGCAGTGAAAGTGATTACTAGCAAAGAAAAAGGTGAATGACACGGCTGGATTTTTATACACGTTCTTGTACCCACTGTTGTATTTACAGACCATAGAAACTTGGGTGGTTTAGCAGACAATGTTTTTTTTATGTAGCTGAACTTAAAGTTTTATTCTTTCCTTCACGTGTATTTATTCAAGAAAGAATGAATGGTGAATCATTTGAAACACAAACTGATAGCAGATAAAATGTAAATTACTCTCAACTTCTTATCTCTACTTACTTCTCAGTGTAAATTGCCATGTTGCTGACTCAGACTCACTACTGCTCAGGGTTAATTGTACATTAAACTTTGCACCTCAAAGCAAGTGAACAGATAAAGCTTAGAGGATGCAGATATCAATAACGGCAAATCATCTATATTAGGATTATTGTATCTTATCTTAAATTCAATGTGCCATGAATAAATTAGTGAATTTATACATTTAGTCTGATAAATGGTGAAGTGTCCATGCTGAATTAGACATTCGAAGCTTGTTGCTTTGGATATTTTAAGAAACAAAGTACAACACAATAAACCCTAACTGAAATGATCAGTGCTTAAATATGAATGTAGCATTCATATAAGCCGCCATCATCCCTAAAGTGTTTCTGCACAAAAAACAAAACAAGGAACTAATAAATTAAGTTGAAATATTTCCCCCAGGTGTCTTTGGTTTAAAGAGCTACTGAGGCTATAGGCAACCTCAGTAGATGCACCACAGTGTGATGAGGATGGACTACCCTGCTAAACAAGCTAAGGGATTATTGCAGGTGGTAGTTTTCTGTGTCTTGCTTTTTGTGGCCCATCGATTGTTGTCTCACTCCAGCACCTGTGAGATCTCTATCAGCCATTTTATTAGGGGTTTAAAAAGAGACGTCTCTTTTCTGCCTTAGAATAGTTTCCCCCCAATTTATTATGTCCCGTAAATCCCTTCTGGAAACCTTAGAAACATTTAGCATTTGATTCACTAACACAGAACAAAACAAACAAACAAAAAAAGCCCACTTACATTTGCCAAAAGTTTAAAGGCTTATTGATTACAAAATAAAATAATAAATTAATATCAGCATAAATGATAAATGTCTGATCAATACGCTGACCCCATCTTTCAAAATCAGAAAATCCTTTTTAATTTATTTCTGCATGTCTTTTTCTCAGGTACAGCAGAGATATTGAATGTTTTTGAGAACTGCTTTTTTCTTCTCTGAGCAGTAAATCCAGTAATGACAGACACACACATGCACGCTGACAAGACATTATACAGCCTGGGGTACCTGGCCTTCTATGTGGAGCCATTATGCAGGATTTCTGCCTCCTGCTGAATGCAGGTGGGATGCGGGGCCTACTTATTACAGCCCAGATGTGCATGTAATCCATCACTGTCTCTCCTGCCCCCATCGTACTCTAGAGGATGTCTGGAACATGGCCCCCAAGTGTGTGTGTGTGTGTGTGTGTATATGTCTGTGAATGTGCATACATGTGTGTTATACAGTATGTTGGTCTATCTTTCTTTGCCATGTCCAAAAAGGAATTGTCAATCCCTTTTTCTGTGAGCATATATGTTTTATTGAATACATATTTATAGTCAGTGAATGTATGTCGTTTTATTGTTCTTTACTTTTTCTCTCTGTTCTACACATTTTGGTTGCCTGTCCCACAGTTTATACAATATTAATTTAAGTCATTAAAGCTCTCTAAGGGTGCTGTAAATATTAATACTGTTCACATTGACCATCTTTAGGTCACCTATTTTTGCCAGGCGCTCTAAAACTAGTAGAATAACAAATGTGTGAGGCGTAAATGTAACTAAACCCTGCCTCAGGCAGTGCTTTGGTAACTGTGGTTCAGATGGTCTAGTAGTGATGGGATTTTCATTCCTTCTGCTCATTATTTGCTCATTATATATATATCCATGTATGCCCTGCCTGCTAGCATCTTGCGCCCTGCTTTTATGTGCTGGATTGTCTCAGGGGCATCTTTGCACAGCCTGCACTCCTGTCAGGCATCATTGCAGCTAAGATGAGCAGGCATGTGGCTCAATACATGAGCGGGGCCCAAAAAGGAAGTGTCAGAGATACCAGGGGAGCAAAGCACCAGCTACCGTAGATCGAGCGGTCACTCAAGACTGTAAGATCAAACTGACCAACCTGTGCACTGCCTGGATTGATTATAAGAAAGCTTGTGACTCGATGCAACACACATGGATCCTGGAATGTGTAGAACTATACAACAGGACAGATACCCTGGTGGGATAATAAGCTGGCTAAAGGAGGAAACACAAGCCACTGATGTCAAGACAAGAAAGCTCCTTACTATCCATGGAGGGTTTCACCTCAAATCCAGCATCGTGAGACTGTACGCTATGGGGAAGTAAGGAGTCCGAGGGCTGCTGAGTGTCAGAACCACTATCCTAGATGAAACAACAAAGATCCATGAATACATTAGGAAGATGGGCACAAATGATCACATGTTTAGTGAGTATCACAGGCAGCAGAAACCTGAGAAAGAATAGGGGCAAGGGAGGGACCAGGCATTTTTGGCCCAGTTCTCCATTCAGATCTCCAGATCATTCCAGTTTCGGGGCTGTCACTGGGCAACATTGAGTTTCAGCTCCCTCCAGATATTTTCTGTTGGATTCAGGTATGGAGATTGGTTAGTGTAACTGTTGTGAAGCTTCGAGTCTATGGTGGGTGCATTCACTTATGTTTATGATGCAGGAAGGATGGCACGATGACAGTGGACTTGCTCTTACTCAGGGCTTCCTCTTTACTCTGGTACAAAAATCACAGCACAGTCATCAGTAATGCAACAGCAACATTCAGCTCTCCAGCTTGGAATCATTTTCCTTTTTCTTTTGTCAATTAAAGATATTGCATCACAATATTGTCATTAGTTCAAACCAAATGTGTGATCGTATAGTGGTATTTACTTTTTGTACAGTACCTGAGAAATAAGAGCTATTCATTTTGCTTCTTTAGGATAACAATAACAAGTCAACATCTTACAATTCTGCTCATGTAAAACAAACAATGCCTACCTGGTACAAAAATCACAGCACAGTCATCAGTAATGCAACAGCAACATTCAGCTCTGTTAACAAAAATCAGAACAATCACAATCTTATTCTGCTATAGAACATTAGAGACAGGGCCAGGCTGAAAATGCCTGCCTGGCTAACTAGAATTAGCTTAGCATGCTAACGAAAATGCTAGTCCTATTCATGCACCAAAATGTCCAAAACGTCCAGATTACATGTTAGCAGTACTTACAATAAAAAAAATTGCATTAAACATTGCTGCTGAAAGCATGTTTTGACTATTAAATATACAGAAATTGACTACAGCATTGCACACGTGCACCCACCTCCAGCTTGGAATCATTTTCCTTTGCTTAGGCACGTACGATTTAGCGATGAGAAACCCTGCAGTTA
>VOQJ01016127.1:0-10212 GCA_015052665.1 Apistogramma diplotaenia | reverse complement strand
ACAAGTAATATAACACAGCGACACAGGTGCACAATAACTCAGACTGTTCATTATTACTGCAAACTCCAAAAACATTAATACTGAGGAACAGGACTTATGTGGAACATATTATGGCTCTGCCTTTAGTGCTGGACTACAATTATTCATATCTTGGAGTGTGCTGTGTGTTTCTTTTTCCTGCATGTTAATTCCACCTTTAAAATAATCCTGTGTGGATGCTTTTTCATATCATGTCTGCCCCTACAGCTTTTACTATCATTCAGAAATGCCTCATGGTTATTTTTGTTTTCCTGTGTGTTTCAGGCTATCAGGAAAATGTGAGCTTGTTAACAGGCTGACAACAGGAATTCACAGCAAGTGAGTGGATGGTGTTATTTCCTGCATGCTCCAGTCAGTCAGCTCCATCACCAAAATCAAACTCATTATCTCCGGTAGTAAGAAAATAGCAGACAAACCATCAACAACTGTGTGCTACGGTGTCCCCACCTGATCCTGCAGTGTGTGTGTGTGTGTGTATGTGTGTGTGTGTGTGTGTGTGTGTGCGTGCGTGTGTGCGTGTGTGTGTGAAGAACGACTTAGAAAGGCAGAAAGACCTGCCTTTGGTCGTTTTGTCTCACATATTCTCATTAAGCTCCAGAGATTTAAACCAGCTGCAAGGCCAGTGATTTCTAGGACCACAGTATTTACACACCAAATAAAAGATACTGAGAAACACAGACTTTTTTTTAACTCTGAAGAAGACTTTGGAAGTAATAAAAGCGGTGGAAACAGTCCAGTTGATGAAGAAGAGTGTTGCTTTGTGGCTGGAGATGTTATGTCAGTTTTAAATGTGAAATCCCCCCCCCCCAAGTTCGCAGTTTTATTTAATTTCAGTATTTTGCTCCTCACATGAACAAAATAGCAGGTTGTAAAACGTGTTACTGCTGAAAAGCATTTCAAAAGCAATCAACATGCAACAAGAGTATTTGATTAATGCTTTATAATCATCATCGTCATCATGTTTACCCCGCGTCCACTTTCTGTACTCATCTCTGCACCTAGCCTTCCCTTCATGTCCAACCACAGAAAACACACCAGTTGATTAAAGAATGGAGGGTCCATCTACTGAAGAGGTTTGTGATCCACACACCACAAGGGTGCAATTAACTCAAGTAGGAGAGAGAGAATAAATGTGAATACATTCCTTTAAAATTTGTGTTTTCTTTGATGCCAGAAGATGTCTTTATGAGCCACAGGCCTGTGTGTAACACCTTGTTTAGGTTAAAAAAAAAAGAAAGAATAATCACTGAATATTAACACAATATGTTGTAAGTGGTTCTGAGTGAACTTGGCATTAGGACAAATCTGTATTCAGGACCATAACTGCTATTGGATGCTACTTTTTTGCAATATTAATGCAGTTATATTTGCTGTTTTTTTTTCTTTCCTGTTAAAATCATTACGTTACAAAGTGACCATGAACAGCTTCAGTTCAGTGTACCACCAAGAGCTGATGTTTAAAGTCCAGGATCAACAGGCTTACTGCACCAAAGATCCACTGCATCATAACTGTGCAGAATCCCAACAGCGTGCAGACATTATATGCATTAAATGCTGGGAGGAAAAATATGCTGTCTAGAGAAATTAAATTACAGCTCATCTGATATGCAGAGACAGGTATGCTAGGTATGAAATATATGCACCAGATTTACCATCAAGCAGTCTGCAAAGGATCTCTTTTCATCATAGAGGCAGACTCATAAGCAGCACATGCATGTCTTTAGCTCAGAATGGCAGAGAGACTGACAGTAGCATCTACCACAGAACCAGAGCCAAGCTGTTTGCTGGAAATTGGATGAGGACTAATATGTCAATCTGACTCATAACTGAGTGCTGATTGAATGATACCATCTTAATTCTTTGCTGCAGGTTGTTCTTTGAAAAATGTTTGGTTGACTCCAAAAATACATTAACATGAGGATGTGAAAAATGCTAAATTAATGTTATGTTTACAACACTAAAGCCCAACAAATTATATACCCCCTTACCCAAACGTTTGCATACATCCATTCAAACCGAAGCAAACAACAACCTCTAGGGGTCCATTTCAGTGTAGTTATATTTTACCACAGCATAAATCAGCATAATGAGCATGCAGAGGGAAACCAAAAGAAATGGAAAATTTGCACATAGCTTAGGCAGATGGCAGCTATAAGACAGCACCTAGTTAGCAGAAAGCAAATGCCTTCACTTGGCCTCACAAGAGAGCAGCAAGCAACTGAAAGAGTTCAAAGAGGCAAACTTAAGTTGCTGAGGTGATGCAGTGGTTTCCCCTGGGTGTCCCTGAGTGGAGAGGTCCAGTGTTGCCATATTCTTCTGATTTCATGTGTGACTGATGCACAACATGTGAGGGAAAAAAGGCTGAGATATGTCAAATTTCACAAAGAGGAGGAGGTCGTGAGAGATGGTTGCAGAGCTGCAGAGTGTCTACAGCCAGTGGTGTTGGGAATCTTGTAAAAATTAATGGAACCGTGAACATAGAAAAGTGCCATCAGATTTTGATCCACCATGCAAGATCGTCTGGGAAGTGTCTGGCAACCGCTTCATTTTTCAGCACACCAGTGATCCCAAACACACTGCCAACGGATGGGTATTTAATTGCCTGGGGCCCTGTTCTCGGCTTGTGCTGGGGTGGCCAGCCTCTGGTGGGATGGGCTGCCCATTGCCCCTGGTTCTCTGGAGCTCTTGCCATTTGGCCATGAGGGCTCTGTCTAGGGCCTCCGTCCTTACTAATCTGGGATGTGCACATGGTTGCCATCACGATGTGTAGCCTCGAGTCCTCAGTGCTCCTGGGGGAGCTGCAAATGGCCGTGGTTTCCTGGGTCCTTCTCTGTCTGCCTCTGGCTCTCTGGGAGCATCATTGTGAATTCTCACCCTTATAATTGGCACCTGATAAGTGCCTTGAGGCGACAGTTGTGATTTGGCGCTATACAAATAAAACTGGATTGAATTGAATTATAAAGTCTTATGACAAGGTTACAGACATTTTGTTTTTCCAGGTGCTGTTTTTTGTCTGTTTCTTGCACTTGCAGCAGCTGATGATGTCATCTTTTCTCTTATTTTCTCCCCTTTTTCCTTTCTTTTTCTCTCTCTCTTTTTCTACCTGTCAGCTCTCAAAACTGAATAAATAAATGAATAAAAAGAAAAACACTAAAAGAGGAGCCTATAGAGAGTTTAGAGAGCTGATTTTGGAAAAGCAAATGTGTTTGAGTTTTAGTTTTCCTTTGTTTCTGTGTCAGTTTTAGTCTTTTTACCTTTTAATGGAACATGGAAAAGATGATCAGAGCTGGTTCAATAAACAAAGCTGTTTCCAAGCGGCCTTCCAAACCTCAGCTTCACCTTCACTATTCCTGTTAACTACCATTTTTATTTCATTACAAACTGAGAAATGTTTACTCTTAAACCTGTCAGATTCAGCTGTTTGAGGACCCAAACGCAGGAAGCCACAGATGGAGGTGAACATTAAGTGAGTGTTTATTGCAGAGCATTAATCACAGACTGAACACAATTTAGGAGTCACGAGGAAAAGCTAAGAGGGACGACTCGACAAAGGACAAGGGCAGGTTATGACAATAAATACACGAGGTAATGAGTCTCGGGGAAAACAGGTTGGAAACAGGAACAAATCAGGGAAAACAAGACAAGAGAAGTTAAACACAAGGCACGCAAGAGACTATAAAAATAAACAGGACATAATTAACAAAGAGCATGTTACAGAGAGGCATTAAACTCTAAAGCAACTTGGAACTGAGGACAGACCTAAACACACTAAGAGGAAGAATAAAAGAAACAATAGAACCACTGAGCAAATCAAGACTCTCATAGAATATTCAAATAAACTAAACTAGAAAGTCCAAAAACTCTAATTTTGGGACAACAAACATAACAAAACCCTTGTAAGTAAAATTTGCTTTCCTAACTTTTATTGAGATCGAGGCATAGCCATATGGACTTTTTTTAAACTTCACATTCATCTTTTTCCCCCCAAATAACAGAGAGAAACTGTTTGATGAGGCTCACAGCTGGATTTTAGTAATGAAATCCTGTGGGAAGAGAGTGGATTAGTGAGCTTCCAGTTATCTGTTCATATCTGCCCACTTGCTGTCACAGATTCTGTGAAGTAGATTTTAAAAAAACAAAGGCTGCAAACTTATATAGTGGAACAGGTGACGGTAAATGAGAGATAACTAGTAGAACAAAAAGTATTGTGTTTCTTTTTCTGACTGCCAGGGTATCATTCAACTGATGTTCAGAAAGTAAAGATGGTTAAATGTTATTGCACCCCTCGGCCAGTCAGACAGTTTGAAAATGGTGAGTGTTGTGTTTGTCTTTGACAGAGAGTAAAGAGGCATCACTGTCAGCCTTTGGGTACATAGCTTATCAAAAGTTAAAAAGCTCACAACAGTGTTGTGAGACAGACAAGTGGCAGCCTCATTTCCATACTGGTGAAGAGCTAAATCACACCAGGGACAGACCAGATTGTCTGCTGGCAGTCTCCCACATACAACACATATTGGACTTTAGTGTAATTTGGCTGAAGGTGAGCTAACACACAATCCTGTCTTAACTGTCTGACAAAGTTTGATTTCCCTTTCTCAAGTTTGAACTGAAAGATGTGTTTTGCTCATTTCAGAGGTGGGACCAGTGGCTAAAAAATGTTCATTTAAATGTCCTCCCAGTGCCAGGTCATAGTTCACATAAAATACAAAAAAAGTCTGGATAGGAATGAAATGTTTGACAGATTGAAACATTTACTTAATAAGGAATGAAGAAGGAACAATTACATTAAAATCTGTTCTGCATATACAGCAGCTACAATACTTGTTCAGATTTACTGTGGTCTGGAAGTGAGTTTGTCTGTACAGACAGCCGTCCATTATCCAAATGGGAGACGTTAACCCTGATGTGGGTAATGCCAATGAGACTTGGAAGGACATGATTTGGAAGGAATGGCCTGCCTGATCTGAATCTGAGCAGTGTCCTGTTATTGGACTCCTGTGCAAACCACAGTTTCCCTATAATGAACACCATGTTTGATCATACTGCAAGGATGTCCATAAGTGCATGTGGCACCATGACACCCTAGATCGCAAGTAGGGTGTGTAATTGTATCATCAGATCATCAGATATGCGGCCATATCTTTTGAATACTCAGGTGAAGGGAGGAGCTGAGCTGTCAACTGATCACCATGGTGATTGTCAGTACCGTGACAGGAACCAGCAGGCCAAGTGGAATGCAGTTTGAGTGGTGGCTGAAGAACAAATTTGGGTGTGGGAACGCGCTGTATAGTGAGCATGGGGCGCTCCTGACTTAAACTGAGGTCTTAGTTGGGTGGTGGAAGGAATACTTTGATGACCTCCTTTTTCCCACTGACATTCCTTCTGTAGAGGAAACAGAGTCTGGGGACAAGGGGGATGACAAGTCCATCACTTGGGGTGAAGCCACTGAGGCAGTTAAACAACTCCTTGGTAACAGGGCCTCTGGGTTGGATAATAATCTCCCTGAGTTCCTGAAGGCTCTGGATGATGTAATGCTGTCTTGGCTGACACGCCTCTGCAGCATCACATGGAGATCTGGGGTGGTGCCTCTGGATTGGCAGACTGGAGTGATGGTTCTTATCCCTATCTTATAAGTCAGACTCGTTTCCTGTGAGTGTTGGACTGCCCTTTGTCTATTCATAATTTTTATGGACAGAATATAGGCTAGATATATTTGATATCTAGAATATCAAATGGCAGAAGGCTTCCACCTTGGAGGCCTCATCTTTGCTTTTTGTTAATGATGTGGTCCTCTTGGCTTCATCAGGCAGTGGCCTCAGCTTGCACTGGAGCAGTTAGCAACCAAGTGTGAAGCTGAGGGTATAAGAATTAGCACCTCTAAGTCTGAGGCCATGGTCCACAACTGGAAAAGCGTAGTGTACCCACATTGGGTCAGGGATGAGTTGCTACCCCAAGTGGAGAAGTTTAACTACAGTATCTTGGGGTTGTGTTCATGAGTTGGGGAAGAAGGGAGCGGGAGAATGACAGATGGGTTGGGGCTGCAGCTGCAGTCATGCAGATGCTGCACTAAATAGGGAGCTGAGCATAAAAGCAAAGCTGTCGATTTACTCGTCTACAACCCCACCCTCACCTATGATTATGAGCTTTGGGTAGTGACTGAAAGAATGAAATCGCGAATACAAGTGGCAGAAATGAGCTTCCTCTGAAGGGTGGCTGGCCTCTCCATTATACACAGTGTGAGGGGTGCAGCCATCTGGGAATGGCACAGAGTAGAGCCACTACTCCTCCACATCCAAATTAGTCAGTTGAGGTGGATTGGGCATCTAACTAGGATGCCTCCTGGGTGCCTCTTGGCCTGAGGGCAGATCAAAGACATGTTGGAGAGATTATACTGTGTCTCCGGCATGCCTGGGAACACCTTTATGCTGCAGCATATTGCTTGGAGACATGAAAGATGATTAGTCCAAGCCAGTAAACAAGGCATTACAATAATCTAGACATGAAGACACAAACACATGGATCATTTTTTCCATATCAGCCTTGGAGACCATGTAATTTAGAAACGTGCCTTAAATTAAAGAAGTAGGAAAGAGACAAAGATCTTACATGCAAGTCAAAGCTTAAAGAGGAATCGAATATTACACCATGATTACAGATGTTGGACTAGAAGTAGGACAGAAGGAGGCAAGAACCTGACAGATTTTTGGATATAGGAAAGGAGGAGCTTCTGTATAATCATAGTCTCAGTCTTATTGGCGTCTAAACCAAAGTAATTACTGGAGAGCCTCTCTGATCCGAGTTAAACACTGGACTAGGGTGGACAACCTATCCAGCTGTTGGGGCTTAAAAAACATATACACCTGAATGTCATCAGCGTATAAATGGTAAGAAATTATCTTAAAAGCTTGAATGAGGCCAGCTAAAGGGAGAATGTAAAAAGAAAATGATAATGGACCCAGGACTGAACCCTGTGGGACCCCACAATTTAGGGAGGCAATAGTGGAACTGAATTTGATGGTCCTAACAGAGAATGTCCTATCTGATAAATAAGAGGAAAACCAGTCTAGTGCTGAGCCAGATACCAACCAAAACCTTAAGCCTGTCAAGCAAAATGTTATGATCAATGGTATCAAAGGCAGCACTGAGATCACTTAAAAATGATAACAGAACAATTCCCTGCATCAGAAGCCATTAAAACACCATTGTAGACTTTCAAGAGTGCAGACTCAGTAGAGTACTACTTTCGAAAGCCAGATGAAAAGGATCGAAAATCTGTAAACTGGATAGCAAAGATCTGAACTGTCTACAATTTTCTCTACTAAATTACTAACAAATGTCAGTTTAAAAATAGGCCAATAATTACCAAAACAGCTAGTATCAAGTAAAAGTTCTGATTAAAGGAGACTCTGACTAGGTAAGATTGATTGTTGTAGCTTTAATGAGCTTTTAATTCATGGTTAACACTTTGGGGATCATTATTATTCCAGTTTTCGAGTCTGTGAAATATATGAAAGGGCCCCCTCATGATGTTGCTTTCATGCTGGCCTTCAGAGACCCAGAGGTATTTCATTTAAATCAGACATTAAAAATCTGAATTTTATTTCAAAACTTTCACTTACTGAACTTTGACCTTGGAGCTTGTGGCATGCGCAGTTTCTGTTCAGGTTTTTCAAACGCTGCTGTTCACAGAGCTCATACACATTTATCACTGATGAAGGTACACACTCAAATAGGAGACAATGCAAGCAAGTGTTATAGGTGTTCATGATGTCGTCTCTTTCATTACATGACAAATCTCTTGACAGGCCTTTTATAGTTACAGTTTTCCAGAGATGCCCGTGGTAGCATATGCATGACATAAAAGTTAGCTTTATTAAAAGTCTTAGAGTTTCATTCTTCTCTACTTCAAACTCATGCTGTCACAGCTTCATCAGGGATCATCGCTGGTGTAAAGTCCCAGGGTGATTTATTCTGTCAGACACAAACTAAGACCCTGCGTTTGATCAGGTAAAGCCATTTCAGCCTAGCCGTAACTGGCGCGGCACTGAACTGCAAACAGTGTACCTTGTATTAGTTAGTAAGAAGCCATCAGCTCCTCTTTACTGAATTCAAAGTATCAATACAGTTTGTGTGAGCTTCTCTTTGTTTTCTTACACAGGTGTATTCAGAGCTGACACCTTTGAACTGATCCTTTCTCTCAGAGTTTGGTTTGTGTGCATGTTGGATATGGGGTGGCTGTAGCTCAGGAGGTAGAGCAGGTCACCCACCAATCAGAAGGTTGGCGGTTTGAATCCTGGCTTCTCCGGGCTACATGCCAAAGTATCCTTGGGCAAGATACTGAACCCCAAGTTGCCCTCCGACGCAAGCGTTGGAGTGTGAATGTGTGTGAATGTTAGATAGAAAGCACTTAGCTTAGTTAAATATGGAAGTGCTTGTTTGAATGTTGGGTGAATGTAAACATGTTGTGTAAAACGCTTTGAGTGCTCTGAAGAGTAGAAAAGCGCTATACAAGAACTAGGCCATTTACTGTATGTATGAGTTTATCATGCTTTTTAAGTTTGTATGCATGTTTGTGTCTTCACTGGCGTCAGTGCTGTCACTTTCTGCGCCAGCAGCAGGTTCCTCCCACAGGCCAAAGCCCCTCCCCCTCCCTCTCTGTCGGTATAAAGTATGGGCTCCCCTCTCTCTCACATACTCAGTCTCATCAGTGGAGCAAAGCTCAACGTCTTCAAATCATCTTCTTCTAGTTTGCTTCAGCAGCTGCAGGTAAGGATAAAAAAAAAAAAGCTCTGCAGTTTATTTTATTTTATGTTTTCCTGTCACAGGAGGACACTTTTACACACCTTCTAATGCTTTGTTAAGGTGACTACAAGGAGTTTTCCCTCATTGTCAGTTATCTATATGTCTGAAAATGAGAAAACTGGAGACTGAACTGTAACCCACATAGATAGTTATCGATCTAAAAAAAATTATTTTCCTTTTTTACAGCACAAATCAAAAGATTACCTGCTGCATCTGAGTTTATTTAAATTTTGACTTTTATTGTCTTTCCTGTTTATTTCAGTGAGTTGTGCCTTTAAAGGAAAGAAAATCAGATTCATACAAGCAACAAAACGGAATTGTGGCCAAAATATGCAATATTTATGAAGAAAGGTGTTTAAAAAGTAAAAGATAGAACCAAGGAGAATTATTTAACTGCCAAATGTCAAACTGTGCAAATATTCAATTTTTTTTAACTCTGTGTTTTTAAATATTATGTATAAACTGTTGGATGTGTGCCATCTTTGTCTGCTGTGGTGGCTATTATTATTACTCCAAGGGTTGGAATTTAAAACAAAAAAAAAAGTTTGAAAAAAATCCCAGTGACTTTCCACAGGAGCTCATTTTTACAGATCTCTGTGCATCAACTTGATGCTCCGCGTTCTCTGTGGGGAGGAGAGCCGTCACATACATTACATTACCACGTCATTACCAGCCCACTGAATAATGAATGAGAGACAATGACCAGCTGCTAAAAGGAATTACATTAGCATCAACAGAATGGCTGTTAACACCAGCACTGAGCCAGTTTAAACAAATTATTCAAACCAGCAGTTACAGTGATAAAATTACACAAGAAGAATGTGTAATTAATATGTCTGTAATGAGTTTTACCAGTGAACCATAAGTAGAAAATGTTCAGGGCAGTGATGAACAGTAACAAAATGTTGTTTTTGTAAAGGTACGCACCTCTGCAAAGTTGCAGCCCTGCACGTGTGTGTCATGTAAAAAGATCACTCCGTGACTTAATAAAGAAATCAACACAAAGAGCAAATCAGCAGAGTGCTGCACCATTGAGACAGACTGAGGCAGCGAGGCTTTGAATTATTGGAGACTGAAAGCCCCCCCCCCAAAAAACGCAGCTTGGGCTCCATCACAGCAAATATGCAGCTTTGGCAGGCTTCATGGCAAAATTAGATAATTAACTGTTTAAACTGGAAAAAAGAAAGCTCCTTTCTACACTGATTAAAGAACAGGTGTAAACCTCGATGAAACATGCAAACTAAGCAGATCATATATATATATATATATATATATATATATATATATATATATATATATATATATATATATATATATATATATATATATTTTTGTATATATATATATATATTTATATATATATATATTTAT
>VOQJ01016124.1:1980-15276 GCA_015052665.1 Apistogramma diplotaenia | reverse complement strand
GGTGCGAGGGGGGGGGTGGTGGGGGGGGGGGGGGGGGGGTGACTGGTAAGAAAATACAGATTTAAGTGTTTTTTTGATTTAAAAAAAAATTCAGACATAAGGATACATAAACAAAGATGACTGACTGCAGATTTGTCTTCTGTGAATAACCAGCCTACATTATAACCAGCCTACAGTATAATCAGCCTACAGTATAACCAGCCTACATTATAACCAGCCTACAGTATAACCAGCCTACAGTATAACCAGCCTACAGTATAATCAGCCTACAGTATAACCAGCCTACAGTATAATCAGCCTACAGTATAATCAGCCTACATTATAATCAGCCTACAGTATAATCAGCCTACAGTATAATCAGCCTACAGTATAACCAGCCTACAGTATAACCAGCCTACAGTATAACCAGCCTACAGTATAATCAGCCTACAGTATAATCAGCCTACAGTATAATCAGCCTACAGTATAACCAGCCTACAGTATAACCAGCAGTTATTAATCAGGTAAAAAGAAGCAGATATGAACAGTCAGAGCTCTCACTTTGAGCTGAAACTATCTAATCCTAAGTGACTGAATGAGAAGGGGGGGGAGGGGGGATCCCTGAGCTGCTGCTGCTGTTGCAAACCATATGAGACATTCATAAATACATAAAACTCATCTTCGTGTGACTTCACGTTTGCGTTCCTCCGATCGAAAACGCCCACGCACATTTTGCCTCCCACTTTCTTTCACACTCCCCCTTCCCACCCCCGCGAGCACGCGTCCAGGCTAATTGTAAATCCTTTCTCCCTTTCACACTCCCTATCACACGCTGTCTCTTTATTGCTGCAATTTGCGAGATCATATTCATCTCCACAAATTGGAGGTGGAGTTCAAACATGCAGAAACAATAAGAGAAGTTGCATGTGTCATTTGTCATTAGCTCTGACTCAGCCTCGTGCTTAATTGTGAAGCTGTAATTGCTTCTTCCCTGAAAACAAGCACCACTGGTTATAATATGCTTTTATTGTCTTTGCAAATAGGCATGTTTTAGGAGAATTGAGCAGAAATAACAAATATTATTGGAGCATCTTCATCACTGTACCCTTTCTCCTCACAGAAAATAACATGAAGTTACTTGACTCTTACAGTGCTGAACAAATCTCAGCATGTGCTACCAAATGGATTTAAATCCCTATTTCTGGGAGCACAGGTGGCTGCGTGAGGTGAGGCTGTTTTATCGAAGACTTCGCTGTTCACGCTTTGAGCTTTTTCTTGTTGTTTTGTTGGGGTTTTTTTTCCAGATTGCATATCTCACAAGAAGCCGATGCATCACTCAGAGGGTATTTATGAAAGGAGGATGCGCACGGCTTGGTCAAGAATGAGATATTGATTCGAGAAGACTGTAGCCTCAATTTGATTTCAATTGGTCTTGGGAGCACAATGGCAGATAACTGAGACGCCAATAACAGTACACTGTGCAGACCCTTCAGACAGAACCGAGGATGGAATATTACCCCTGACAAAGAGCCTGAAAAACTCCTCCAGAGTGAAAACTTAACCAAACTACAAGTAACTGAAGTCTTCCGCAATAAATCATAAAATAAACAGAAGTGCTAAGAGGCTGGCACACTTTAAGGCGCTTTGATGCATAAACGTTGCCTGACCGCTGTACCCAGGAGGACTGATCAGAAGCAGCTCGGCTCTCTTACACACTGATAAACAATGACAACCTCTTTTTTCCTGAAAAGCTTTCTGATACAAAATGCCAATTAATTATCCACGATTAACATATGAAGTAGGATTCATTCCTGATGAAGCATTTGCCTGCTGCAGCACCAGTTTCACCATTTCAGCATCTTAAAAGCTGTAACAAGACCCAAGTTTTCCAAAAAGTTTGACAAAGTGCCAAACTTTTTAAAGATGTGTTTGTGAGCCTGAATAAAGCAGCTGCTTCAGCAGTTGAAGAATACCAACTGAAATGGTCCTGACGAATATTGTGAGCAATTTTATTTTAAGTGAGGCTTGCTGGAGACCAGCAGGCAGACAGTAATTACTTGGCACTGTAAGCTGAGTCATATTAGCTGAATGAGAGACTGTCTATTACGGCTAATTAACACAGATGCGTCAGGTAGCTCAGAAACTGCAGGGAGGCAGAGTGAACGGGGACACTTTCAATCAGAAGACCAGGTGCAGGTTCTTGTGTCAACCACTAACCACCATTTTTAAGAGTCCTTGAACTACATCCTGATTCTAATTCGATCTGGGCTCCGACTGCAGCCCCCACTGTGGGGAGGACAGTGGACAAAGACACTTTAACTAAGGGATCTATAAGGTAGTATCACGTCACAAATTACCAGGCCACTTGGATCTCGGCATCTCGCCTCCCAGCATTCCTCTGGCCTTCTCCATTGATTTCCTTTTTGCTGTTTTTGATGAGGCGCAGTACTGGTTCAATCTCCTTCAGCAGTTCATTGTTTTCCTCCAGCCCATTGCACAGGAGAGCTCCACGGCCCCCGTCCCTCATCAGCAGGGGGTCCTGGCCCTGCATGCCTCCCCTCTGTAGGAGGGACTGGGTGATGGATGGAGAGGAGAGATTCTCAATGGCCCTTAATTGGTTATCCTTGTTGATCTGCTGCTGTTGCCCAGGGCTCAGTGCGTTGACAGGGGACCATTGCTCGTAGGACTTTGACGGTGGGAACACAGGGCGTGTGACCCTCACTGTGCGCTGGCGGCCATCACCAGATAGGGTGGTTTCCAGGTGTGTGGTGAAGCCCTCTGGCCCACGGAGGATCAGCACGGCGTGGCTCTCAGGCATCACATTCTTCAGTGTCTCCAGGGCCCGTTCATAGGACAGGTCCACCAGGGGCTTGTTGTTGACAGCCAGCACGATGTCACCCACCTGCACCAGGCCACACTCCTCTGCCGCGCCGCCACGGATGAGGTCTGACACAATGACAGGAGGCTTGGACACTCTCTGCTTCACCAGGAAGCCCAGCCCGCCAACCTTCCTCTTAAAAAGGCGCACTGAAATGATGTTGGGCTGGAGCTGGCACACTGTAGGCTCTGACTCCTGCATGGTGCTCCTGTAGAATCGTGTGTGACTGTGTGTGCTTGTTTTCGTGTGTCCTCAGGAAGGTTTCTGGGAAGCGACAGACGGAGAAGAAGGAGGGGAGAAATAAAAGTTCTATTAGTTTGGGATGAATTTACTTTGACAGCATGATTTGTTTGCAGTGCGTTAATTTAACATCAGTCATGGAGGGTATATGAGTCATTAAAGCAGAGTGTTTTCAGAAGGTAATGTTACACAGATCATTAAGTCCTGTTGAGCTACAGATGCAAAATATTGTCATGAACATGAAAAGCCTATTATCCAGCTGATCACACAGCCACGCTCGTACCTCTGTGATCTGCATCACAGTCAATAAACACTGTAACGTTTCAAAGGCAAATATATGAAGCTGGAAGACTAATTGCACTTTGAAAAGCCTTCTTTATCAAGTGACTATTTGATTTCTCTAGTGGTAAAATGTCCTGGTGCATTTAACCAAAGGTTGAGTACAATTTAGTGGAATTTTCTTTTTTAATACTTCATGATCTTATTCAGCTCAATTTCCGAGCGATCATTTTAAAGAGAAAAAAAAGAAACCATTTAAATGGGTGCATTCACAGATTAAACAGTTAACATGTGGATGCCTCAGTGATAACCATCCAATAACATTTTCTATGATTAACCAGGGGGGCACTCAGAATAATGAATAATTTACATATGCCTTGCTGGTTTGAGCACAGGACTGGAACACTTGCACGGCACATGGAAGGAGTGCTGCTCTCACCCTTAGAAACACTGCTGAGGCAAGAGCTAAGGTTGGGTTTAATTCACCACTCTTTTCAGTCAGCTGAGGTTTCAATAAACTGTTAAAAAAATCAGGAATTCCTTAATTAATCAATAATATGCTCTAATGACTCCCCCCACCGTCCCAACACACACGCACAAACGCGCGCGCGCACACACACGCATTTATTTTGCATCTCGAGTGCATTTCCCCCCACATGCTTAGTTGCTTCTGCACTTCAAATGAACTTGGGGGGAAGTGGCAGCCTTTCCGACGCTGCAGTAACGCGGTTACCTCTTTGATGCAAAGCCACTACACTTGTTCTTTTGAAATCGTTACATCTGGTCGCGTGGGTGATCGCGCCTGCAAATGTACAGTACGCACTCATAAACCTGCTCCGCGCAGAAAGCGAAGAAGGGCACGCGCGCTGCTGCAGAGCAGAAATAATTCAGCACCAAGGTCAGCGCTCCATCTGAGAGTGTTTTCGGGTCCGGTTTCGGTTTTTCCAACAATCTGCAGAAGCTTTCTGAGTTTTTTATGACTTCTCAGAAATGCGTCTGACTAAGAAAAAAAACCCCAACTTCTCCAGAGCTCCATATGTGACGCTTCGTGACATCGTTTTCTAGTATTAGCCCCACGCATGAAAGCCTTTTAGTCAGACCAGTTCATCAAAACAACCACTGCGGATCAGTGAAATCACACATTCCAGAGGTCATGGCTTCAGTTCACGCCTTTAGCAAAAAGTGACTCTAATCCATAAATATTAGCTCAGCTCTCCTGAGGGGAATTTAAGGGCCGGGCGGCTCTTTAATCTTGACCCTTTGTAGCTGCACCCCACGAAGATAAGAAATTGCCAATACCGGATGTGGAAATTGATGGAAATGTGCCCCGAATATGAGGATTAAAATCTTTTTTGAGACTGCCGCTGTGTCTGGCTTGGCTAGGATGATTATCTATTAGGCAACGTAGTGACTCGACTAAACGTTAACTAGGTTACAATGCTATTATCCAGAGTGGGCAAATAACTATTTACTAGGCTACATGCAATGCTTTTCATAGAGAAATGTGCACATACATTCATTTGGTTTTAGTTACTATCAACAGTCACAATCCGGAGGTATTTTAACTGTTTTTACATATTCGTTAATAAGCACAGATCCTTGATGTCTCTTGGTAACTCCTGCAGGATATTTTTTCTTATTTTTTGTAAAGTTTGACTGCTTGTTGGTTTTAACTGAGACTGGTCTCGTTGCTAATATTTTGCAGTTTGAAGGAGTGATCGTAGATTTATTTCTGAATTATACACGAAAGTTTGAATATGGCAGGAACTTCTTGCACTGCGAGACAATAGCACTCGGAGGCTGTCTCCTCTTAAGGAGCCAGCGACAATAAAAAGCTTTATTAACATTGTTTATGTTGTGTTCACATGTTGCACATGAAGAAATTAACTGGATGCCGGGAAGTATTATTATAACAGGTCGACCCCTCATGTCTTATACCAGACTGTACATAATAAATCATATTCGGAATATGGACCGAGCAGCATTGTTTTAGCTCATAAAGAGAAAATCCAACAGAACGTCAACCAAACCAAACACACAGATGATTGTTTTATATATATATATATATATAAACAATATATATATATATATATATATATTTCTCCAATCCATCCCTGGCCGTGAGAACAAGAACGTCTGATTTCTGTTGTCAAGATAAGTCCAAAAGCGAACTGCGTGTTGCTAAGAAAAACATTTGCCAAGCTCTCCGAGGAGGACTGATTAACAAATGGCATCGATGAAATCTATTTAGGACAACATTTATTAGTAAATATTTTTTATTAATTAATTTAAATCTAAGGGCAAGTCAAAACTATCAAAACTGCAGATTCATTTCGCACTGCTTCCTTCACTGACCACCATTCGACAAACATCCGTAAGATGCTCTCACACACACACACACACACACACACACGCACACCGCGGATCTGGTGTTTATTTCTCTCAGCAACAAGTTCTGGAGACACTTTGGTTCCCAGAAATTAGAAACAACACACACACACACACACACACACGCACCTACGCACACACGCACGCACACGCACGCGCGCGCGCACACACACACACACACAACTTTACTATTTAGTTTGTGAAATAATTTTCAGAGTGCTCTGTTCATTCTCGGCTCCTCGTCACTGCCCACCAGCGGAATGCAAAGCCTCGCTTTCCCCGCAGACAGAAGCAAGAATAAAGGCAGCACAGTGAAGTAAAACAGCGACTCACCCCTGAGACGAGGTCGCTGTCACAACGACCTGCTGCGGTGAACTTGGGATAAAACTCCTGCGCTCCTGCTTCTGTGCCTCAGCAGCGGCTACGCAGCTCTCATCCAAAGACGTCTCCAAGTCGCAGCAACGCGCTCTGCCTCTCTAGAGACGAGGCACGCTTGTGCCTTTCTGCGCACCGGGGCGCTTTATAAATACAGAGCAACGGGAGACACTGTGACGAGCTCGGAGAGAACCGTGCGCGGGCATTTAAATGAACTGTAGGTGGGTTTAGTTATCTCGGCTATCGTCATCACACAGCATGCAAGTGATCATCTGCCAAGAAGCGTTTCCCTGTGTTTTCCTCTTCGTTTTATGTATAACATCTTTGTTTAGTTTGGTATTTACCAACACTGTAGTAACCACGACTTATGAAGGGCTTCTATAAAAAATAAAGACATTTTTTGATTGATTAGTTGATGCTTAGTTATTATAGAATGTATTTTTTTCTTGCAGCTGTAACACAATCATCTATCCATCCATCTATCTATCTATCCTGCCCTACTGACAGGTCTCTCCTGAAAAGGTGCTTCTTAATTAGACCTTTTAAAGGATGTATAATAAATCAATTGTTAGCAGAAGCTGCAAGAAGTGATTGCAGCTTCTGCCCTGTGATGGAAACATTCTTTCTGAGCCATTTTAACAGTTTAAATACCAGCAGCCATGTTTTGGCAGCTGATATCAGATATATTAGTTACACAAAACACAGACATTTAATAAAAGCAACTCAAGAACACCACACACAGAGAAGAAGAGAAGAAGGAAACAAAGAGACAGAGAAAGATGCAGAAACAGAAGAAAGAAGATGACAGGAAGAGAGAAGCAGGAAGTAGAGAGACAAAGAGAGGGCGCATCATTGCATGACCTCCATCCTAACTGCCCACTTGCCTTTGACCCTCCTAATCTGAATAAAGTGCCGTCCCCTGGAACCTGATGCAGAGCGATCACCTCTGGGGTCGCTTCCAACATCGTCCCCACCTGTGCTAAAGAAACTCACGTCACCAGATGGTTTACAGCCACACTGGTGGATGTCACAGTGATGGATCATCTCCCCACTATGAAAACACTTTGAACAATCCTACACTTAGCTGAAGTTTTCCCCCACACTAATTCATATTACAGGAACACAGGTGGGTCTGCAGAAGTCAGTTTGAGGGGGCACACTGTCATAAGTGACCTGAAAGACAACATGAGGTGATACAATGTCATGTGAACCAAAGATGTGCCCGACTCTCACTGAGGCCTGAGTAAATGATCAGGCCTCAGCTCGGTCTTACTAATCAGGGGCACACAGAGTTCATTAACACAGTGTGTGTGACTAATATAAATGATTTAAACATAATAGCAGTAAATACCTTTATCAGAATGATAAAAATTTCCCAACATTAACGCGAGCTTTTGTTTTAGAGCTTCACATGCGTGTCAAACAAGTCAAGGCCGGCACGCGAGTTCCTAAGCTTCAGTTTATCCTGAAGTGTCTCACTGTTTCGTCTCCATGCCAGTGTCGTGCTACTTCCTGTTTTGTGTTGGCTGTCTTTTGTCCCATGTGTTGAATTTTGCTTCTTTTGTCTGATTATTCCCTGATTCCTCTCACCTGTTGCACCCTGGTGTTCTCCGTTCCCCTGATTAGCCTGTGTGTATTTATAGCCTCAGTTCTCCAGTTGTCCTTTATCATAACGTCATGTTCTCCTGACCAGCTGTTGTGATCGTGTTAAGGTCAGCAGCCTGTGCTAGTTCTTATTTACTCTGTGGACTTTGCCTTTGCTGCAGTGAAGGTTAGTTTTTTGTTAATATCAGCCAGTTTTTTAATGTGCATTTGCTTTTTCACCTTTCTTGACTTATTTAATGTGTGTTTTGTTGCATTTAAATGATAGTTACTCTTGCAGAAGAGCCCACAGTTGACCTGGTCAACAACACCTCATGCAAGGATTGAAGATGTTGGCAT
Source organism: Apistogramma diplotaenia (assembly GCA_015052665.1). Classification (NCBI taxonomy): domain Eukaryota; kingdom Metazoa; phylum Chordata; class Actinopteri; order Cichliformes; family Cichlidae; genus Apistogramma; species Apistogramma diplotaenia. The sequence goes on along the minus strand of VOQJ01016124.1, from coordinate 7,196 downwards.
TGAATCAGCTCGCTAACATTCATCTTGCTTGAAGAATGTACAAAATATGTGCAAAAGGCATTAAAAACTGATGGTGTATAACAGACATTACCTGCGTTTACCACCAGCAATCATCATCAGTCATCACGTCCTGGCAGGCACTCCTCACTTTAGTCCTCCAATAGCCAAGAGCAACAATGAAGCGGAAACAGGCTCATCACTGAGATCTTTTTGAACTCGCAATTAAGATTTGTGACGTGTGACTTGGAAAAAATAGAGATCGCAAATATTTGTGATCGAGGTTCATTTATTGTGGGATTTGTTCCAGGATAGTTACCCAGTTCTCCTCCTCTGTGTAAGAGGAAAAAAGGTAAACAGGTTTGTCACAGATGTTCTTGGACTTAACAGCTTCTTGCATGTCAAACAAAATATAGTTTGTTTTTATGAGAAAAATCAGCTACAAGGTTTCTTTAAAGAGCTGTGGTTTAAAAAAAAAGAACATTTCCAATATGAGAGAGACTGGTTACAATCTCAAAAATGTTTCATACTGAAATGAGCAACTGTGGGCACTGAAACAGAAAAGCAAATTGTGACATCACAGGCTTATTGATGAGACCTTCTTGACACTGAACTTAAGATTTGCAGTCGGTGACCTGACAGAAAGGGCAGCAATTTACTGTTTAACTCCAGTGAGTTAAAATGGTTCTTGAATTCAAACACAGGTTAAAAACACAGCTTGCTTGTTACCATCGCTGTGTATCGCTCCTGTGTGAGGAATCACTTACCTCGTTTCTTTAAAATATTGCTGTTCCTCATTTTCCAAAGACGACGGAAGATTTAAACCGACACTGCAGAGAAGTTAAGCAAAGTGCACCAAACTGCCGGCCTTTAAAAATGAAAACACAGAGTTTGAACTGCACAGTGAGTATTAAATATAAGGAAAGTAATAAATACCTCTTTATCTCAGTCTGCTCCACTTTCCTATTGTATACGCACAGTATAAGTATGTAGAGTAGAAAAGTGGAACACTGACAATAGGAGATGGAGGTAAGTGGTTTTAGGTCACCATTCAACCATGAGCCAAGACTACAATTTACAAAGGCTAATTTACTCACGTCTGTCAACTTTTGACAATTCCTAAGAGGTTTCATAAAGACATGTAATAAATCCCGCTTTAAGAAAAAGGTTTATTTAATGTGGGGCTTGTTATACTTAAAGGATAGAGTTACAAAATTGCCCTCAGATCTCCTCTGGAGGTCACAACCAGCCTGGCACTGAAATATCCACCTAACATACATCTCAGCCAATCACACACATTCATTCCTACCTGAGCACTTTAACAATCACACACACTCAGACTCCAATGGATGCATCAGGAACAGCTCATGGTTCAGTATCTCTCCCAAGGATGCTTTGGCATGTGGTTAGCGATTAATCTACCAACCTTCCAGTTGGTAGCCAACACTCTACCTCCTGAGCCATGGCCAGGTGGCAGAGAAAAGGACATTAAAATGATGCTAACTGTTATTGCCGGAGGTATCATAACTCATCATGAACCCAGTGTTATTCCTCACATTCCATGTTTCTCCAAGAACAACAGTGGATGTTGACCAAGACAGCTGAGAGACACAATCTCCCCATCCTAGATCTGCTGCCGGCCAGTTACCACATCATCTTCTATTTTTGGCATTCAAATCCTATTTTTAGATGAGTTGATTTTGGTCAGTGATTTTACACATTAATAATTCCTCTAATTGTACTGCCACTGAAAATCATTAATGTAACGTGTTAATGAAGATGTTGCTAATAAACACGTTAATAAAGAGCAGGCACACCCTGGACCTTGTTTTCACTCCTTTCATATCCTTGAGCCTTCTGTACTGTCTGACCACCATGCATCATTTTTGACACAAGTTTGTTTTCCCTGAGAACTTTCACAACATTTTACACTAGATTTTCACTTTCAAATGTCAATGATTCAGTTTATTGGTTCAATAATCTGTTTACATTAGCTCTTAATAGTGTGCGTCTACCAGCACATGGAGTTATTAATCACACTCAACCGACTCATAAGAGATGCAACAACACCTGGCTTTATTAACAGTAATAACTACAACTCCAGGTTCCTGTTTAATACCATCAACAGAACATAGTGTGGTGGCAAGAATCCGAAATGGGGGTTTGAATCCTAACGAGGTCATAGATCCATGGGGGTCCCCAGGTTAGCGCCCCCATGCTGCCCAAGTGAGAGAGATATATAATTGAAGCCATAGAGACTCGGACATCGCCCAGGATTAACAAGCTCTGCATCAGCTGTGCAGCAGCGACAGCATACTAATGTTTTTAGTTTTGAGTTTTTCTACATTGTAAATTAATACTGAAGTCATCCAGACTGTGAAGGAACACATAATGAATCATGTAGTAAATGTAAACGTTTTAAACAAACCAAAAATATATTTTAGATTCTTCAAAGTCGGCACCTTTGGCTTTGATTGACGAGCAATCAAAGCCACAGCAACCACCCACATAACCTGGAGGTGTGTTTGGGGTCATTGGCGACAACCTCATAAGGCTAAAAATACCAACATGTGCAAAGCTGTCACGTAAGCAAGAAGAATCTAAAATATAAAACATGTTCTGGTTTGTTTAACACATTTTGTTACGAAATGATTCCACGTGTTTTCTTCAAGGCGTGTCCAAACCTCTGACTGGAACTGTATACGTAAGGCTGCTGTTCACAGTCAATTTCAAAAGTCACACACATTATTTGCATTTCTCTCATGACCAAATATGAAGATTTTTCTCAACTGCTTACCACTGTGTCGACTCCACTTTAGCATGCAAGTGATAAAAAAGAAATCACTCCAGCCATGACAGCCTTGCTTCTCTGCATGAGGCTGCAGAGCAAGTCTTATTCTTCCAGCAGTTCTTAAGGTTTTAACTAGAAAATAAGAAAAATATTAACCTTCATATGTCACAGACTTAAAGAGTTAGTAAAGTCATCCTCCATGCCCTGCTGCTGTTGTCTTTAAGCTGATCGACATTAAAGCACTCACAGTGACAGGTAAAGTACATTAATACTGTGTAATTATTTGGTTTTTAGCAGTAATTGTTTTTTATTTGTGATCCGATTCTTGTCTGACATTAACATGTCTTGCATAACGTGATGCATTCAGAAGACAGAACATTTTCCCAGCAGTGTTGTAGAAGCAGCCTCTGTGCTTTCTATGCATGATGCCAATGACTGTTATTGACCTGTGGTCATGTTCCATGATTTGCATCTGCAAACTCACTAGTAAATATAATGCTGACTAAGGGTGAGCAGATTTTAAATGATTGTAATTCAGCTTGGCAGTAATGGCACCCGGCTGTGTCAGTCAGCAGGCACTTAAACTATTATTGAGTCAGTGTGTACATTTGCTAAAAAGATCTAGTTTTCTCTCCACCATCGGACCAGTTATAACATGTTTAGCCTCATGTTGTCCTCACACCCCTGGCTGTCTGAGGAAAGGACATGGGCTTCATAGATAATTGGGAAACTTTCTAGCGGCTCTTATTTCCAGAAATCTGGACAAAATTATTGAACTATACAGAGCTGGGACAAGGAAGCAGAGTCTTACACACCTCTCTACAATTTCTCTCCTCTTGTCATCTTCCCAAAACCCCATCTCCATAGAGACCGTGTCTGCTCCCAGACCACCAAAATACAGTATAAAACGTCTAATGAATAATACAGCATCCTCCGGTCACCAAAGTGTAAGTCAATTAAAGGTGAAATATTCTGTTCTAAGTCCCTGTTAGTAAGTGATTTAATAATTGATTGACAAATTGATTGATTCTTCCTTTCAGAAACCAAATTACAGCAGGATGATTACGTTAATTTAAATGGATCCACCCAGAATAATACAAACTGGAAGTAATGAAGCACAGGCCGAGGAGGAGGAGTGGCAGCAATCTTTGATTCTAGCTTATCAGTCAAAGACCTCAACAGAGTTTTATTTCATTTGAAAATCTCTTTCCATCACAACTTGAAAAGTCAAGACCATCCTGGTTGTTACTCAGATCTGATTTATAAAATAATTATTTTAGGTGATTTTAACACACGTGTAGATGTTGAAAATGGAAGCTTCAAAATCACCTTTAGTTTTTTATTAGACTCAGTTTGTTGGAGGTTAGTTTTCTCTGCCTGCCTCATGTCGCCTTATGTCTGAGTGTTTGTATCCTTCTGTGTATCTGCTTCCCTGTATTGTGTCAAGTCTGCTTGTATCTTGTTTGTTTTCTTCCTGTTTTATTTTGACAGTCTCATGTTCCTTGTGTGTTGTGTTCAGTTATGCTTCCTCTGTCTACTTGGTGTTATTCAGTCCACCTGTCCTGCCCAGCTCTTTCCTCTTGTCTGCTTTGTGTTTGTATATATTGTCTGTGTTTTCCTCCATCATTTGTCGCATCGCTGTTGACGTCTCCCTCAACCTGTGCGTCTCTTCCTTCGGAGTGTTCCCTTTTGGTTATCTCTTGGTTATCTTGGTTGTCTCACAGCAAGAACGTCCGGGGTTCAAATCCACCTGCCGGTGCTTTTCTATGGGGCATTTGCATATTCTCCCATGTTTGTGTGGATTTTCCTCCCACAGTCCAAAGATGTCCATTTAGTGGGGTTAACTGGTGATTCTAAATTGCCCATAGGTCTGAATGGTTGTGTCTCCATTAGCCCTGTCACAGGCTGGTGACCTGTCCAGAGTGCACCCTGCCTCTCGCCCTATGACAGCTGGGATAGGCTCCTGTGACCCTGAAAAGGATAAGTGAAGGAAAATGGATGGAAAGATGAATTAATGAGTTCTAATGGTTCCTTCAGGTTATTATTCCTTTGCCGTTGTTTTGGCTGACCATGCTTATATTTTCCAATCAAAATCTGATGCATTTGTGCTCTATAAGTTGAAAAGATTGTAAGTGTAGCTTATATAAAGGGCGGGGGGGAGGGGGGGGGGGGGCTAAAGATCAGATGTAGTATTTTTTTTTTCATTTTTCAGTAAGTGTCTTAAAATGCACTTACTATTTATTTTCACAAATCAAGTCTGCAAGCACAACTGAGATGAACAGATTAAAATCTTTAGCTGTGCTATAATGCGTGTGTGTGTGTGTGTGTGTGTGTGTGTCGGGGGGGGGGGGGGGCGATATTCATGTGTTGTCGGGGAGTTTAACAAACCCCGCCTTTCCTTTTTTTCCCCCTTCGGTAAATGAGGAAT
>VOQJ01016117.1:0-13208 GCA_015052665.1 Apistogramma diplotaenia | reverse complement strand
GGCTGTATGGAAGCCCTGCATTAATGCACTTAAGTGTGCTGCCTGTTGTGTTTCTATATATTTTGGTTTTGCAAGTGTCGGTGTGTGCAGTCGCGCATAGTGGGCTGTCCACCGTCACTGTCATCCCGTGAACTCAAGCATGGAGAACTTGGCTGACAGAGAGACGGAGATGGAGGGGGAGCATGGAGACTACACCCAGTCCCAGAGCTATCCAGCCTGAGTCCCCCCTGACATGGCTGTCTGCTCTGCGTGATGCAAACACACTCGCTACACCTTCTATACTCGAGAGGACCTTTCTGTCTCATCAGCCTCAGAATACATTAGTGTAGCTTTATTAATAGTATAATAATAATAATAATCCTTTATTTATCCAGGTGAAAGTTTTGTAGAGATTACAAAGCTTGCATTTAAGAGTGACCTGAAAAACATAAATGCACAAATACAACCGACATGCAGAACAAGCAAGTGAACACAATATCCCAGTCAGGTGCAGTAAACACAGTATAAAAGATTAACGCAGCATCCGGGTCTGCCAACACAGAGGCATTCTGTTTAAGGGCCACTAGGGGGCGATACCTGAGGTTACAAAAAGATTTGCAGTCATGTACAGTAGAAGTCTATGCCCTCAGCCATAAGCCTTGGTAATGAGTTTACAGGCTGAACTAAATATTAAGTCTTTATTTACTGATTGATTATTAATCTTAGGAATATTAGAAGGTAAAGAGGTGAGTTACTCTGGCCAATGGAGACTATAGAAAGTCAATGGCATTCAATCAAAACAGGCCAAATAAGCTACTCCCTGACCTGGAGTAGTCACTGGGGCCTTTTCCAGCTGAGAACCGTGACCTCAGAATTGGAGATGCCAATTTGCAAGACACCCTAGCTCCCCAGGTGAGTGGCTCAATGAAGTAACAGAAGACAAAATCTGTAAAAGAGTAGAGATGAGATCGCAAGACCACCAAACGTGACGATCGCCGCTTGTCGGCTGTGCCTAGAAATTGTGTCCATAAAAGTTCTGAAGAGAACTGATGACAAAGGGCAGCACTGGCAGAGTCCATTCCCACTAGGGACAGGTCTGGCTTATAAAACAGTAACAACTATGTGGGAGGTACATACTCCTGAAGCACCTTCCACAAGACTAAAAGGGCCATTCTTTTTTTTTTCTTTTTTTTGCGCCTGGCAGTTTTTGCAATCAGAATGATGTTCTGAATGCACTGTTGTACCAAACATATTTGCTTTTACAAGAAGGGCTCTATAAAATTTCTATAAGATATTCTTGTTAATGTTGATATTTTTAATTTAATTTTTTTTTATTTATTCATGCCAGATCTGACAGGCAGGAAGCAAGGGGTAGGAGGAAGGGCCATTTGATAGCCGCCATGTCGTGCCTTGCAAACAGCACCGTACAACACAGTCCCATCTGCTGTCGTTAGCCGCTGTTTCTGAAGGTCGTGCAACTTTCAATATTTGCAACTTGGTGCATTGTGCAGCTGCCACCACAGCTGGGTTCAATACACAAGCGTCCGATCGTGTTGCTTTTTACTGCCATTTTAATGAGACATCAGTACAGACGCTCAGAGAGGGAGATGGTGCAACAGTTTGAAAAGATGAGACTTTATGGAAAAAACTTTGAAGCAAAAGTCTTTGTTTCTGGTTTCGACTTCTCCTATATCACTGCTCATGTGGTAGTAATGTCTGAGTGGCAACATCTATTGTTCAGCAGAGTGCTGCAGCGGGTACCTGTGCCATTACAGCGACACATGAAGCTGTTACTGGCGGCGTGCAAAGCAACCAACTGGGGCCTTAAGGGATGCTTTCTCCAATCCGTCAAACACATGTAGACTAGCTGGACAAACTCCCACACACCCTCAAAATTCCTTGACAGGAAAAAGTGTTTGCCCAAAGTTCCACGACCAGGACAGAAACCTCATTGTTCCTCCTGAGTCCGAGGCTTAACTAATGGATAGACTCCCCTTCCTAGAGATGCTGAGGTCTGTTTCTTAGTTGGGTTTTTGTGTACCTGCCATCACTTACACCAAACCCACACCACTGGCTCCACTCCTGGTTGTCAAGTTACTGAAAACATCAGGTGGCCCCGAAGTGTTGAGCAGCTGCTACATCGAGCAGCAGTTGGTCTCCCCAGTTCCGAAACACTTACAGATGTGAGATGTGCATCACAGTGGGAAACGCGTGTTCCTGTATGAACTTTTTTTTTTCCCCACAGTGTGCTCATTTAAATAAAATAGTATTTCCTGTCAAAGCTTCAGGAGTAGAGGCCTGTTTCAGACTGCTCAGGTAGCTCCTTTAATTTTAACAACTAGGTTACAGTCACACCAAAGCTCGGCTGCACTTCCAGTTATAAAGCAGCTTTGTCTGGCCTTAGACCATCCCATTGGAGCAGATTTTGTGTAAATAGAGTTCAGCAAACCAAAAGATGTGAATTTGTACAATTTCCACAGAAGACGTTCAGTGACCTTCAAGATTTTTTCCTGCCAGAGCGAGACTTTGCAGCCGCTGCTATTATCGCTCATGTGGCTCATCATGTTCATGGATTAGTATTGATTCTATCAGAGTCTGAACATGATTTATAACTCAGTTGCTGATGTTAAACCTGTGCGGACAGAGCAGCTACGGGCTGTAAAAGAGTGTGCACGGGGTCATTAGACATAAGAAATGGGAATAAAAAAAGAAGAGTAGGAAATAATATATGCAAAAAAAAATGAAAGGAAAGAAAAAAGAGAAACATAAAGAGGCAGTGAATGGAGCCAAAGACAGAAGGAAACAGTAGGACTCACTTTTGTTATAGCAGGTGGTAAGCACAGCCTTATCTGCAGGACTGGCGCCGATGTGCCATATCTCCCCAGCTTGGTGCAGAAGGACGTTCTTATTAATGATGTTATTCTCATCATCAAAGTCAATGATGTGGATCTAAAAGAAAAGCAGAGATGTGCTGAGGATGAGGCTGAAAAACACCCGATGCACCTCCCTCCACTCACACCAACTGCAGTTCAAAGCTCCTCTGATTCCCCAGAATGAAGAAGATCCTTTTTTTTTTTAATGTGACAGCAAATGTAATTTCAAGGCAGAAGTCGCTTTGGTTCTGTTATTTTTTTTTACCCCATAAACTTCACACGGCTGAAGATTTTTATCTTGATTTGGCCTTCAAAGCAGCGATTAAGATACTTTGAGAAGTGATGTTGGATTCAGGAGAGTACGAACATGTTGGAGAAGTCATGGGAAAAGAAAGAAAACCAATAACAGCTCATCTGTTTGAGGTTCAGAGAAGCAGCTCTGCTAAATAAGATGAGATGCTTGATCCAACAGAGCTTCTTTTCTTTAAGCAAAGCAGATGCTGCGTACTGCTGATGAGTGAGAGCCATGTTTAAGGGATAAACAGGAAACTGTTCTTACTCTCTGTACTGGAAGACTGTAATGCTATCTTCAGTCTTAATGGACCATTAAGCACCTGATAAAATATCTCGAGTCAAACCTACTCATGACTTCTGTCCTAAACTGTGAACTGCATCTCTCAGATCTTCCCCACAAGATGGAAATCTTCAAGATAATGTTAAAAAAAAGCAATAAAAGTTTAATTTTTCCAGGCGTGTTGCCACTTTTCAACTGCTTAGAAAATCTTCATTTTGCAGACTCCAGCCTAATCTTTCCTTTATTTTTTATAATTCATTATAAACAGAGATGGAAGAAAGGCTGTGCTCAGCCTCTTCATTTAAACAGGCAGCAGCATTGAGTTTTCTTTATCAAGAAATATAATGTTTTCCGATACATAAATGAAACCTTTTAAAATGCTGTTAATATGAAAATGTAGATTCATATTTTTCACATTTGTAATCAAAAAATATTAAAAGAAAATTATTTTGACCCAGAAGGAATGTGACTGACTTTTGGAGTGGGTGTAAAATTGACTTGGCTTCAAATTTAACAGAATTTAAAGGCATTCCAGCCCTGCAGATATTATGTGGATTCATCCTGTGCTTATAAAGTTATGATGGATTTAAAAAATAATAATCAAAAAGAACGACATCGCTACCCACCTTTACAGTCCCAAAACCCAAGCCCACCCTCACAAGAACTGAAAAGGTACTGTAAGCTGCATCCAGGTGCTGCTAATCAAATGTACTCGATTTAATGATCATCGCCAATGTGAGCAGTTCTACAAAAATGGAAATTTCTGCAGTTTGCTGGTCTGATGCATTTAGGCGTCTTAACACAATCCCACAATCTGATGTCTCACCAGATTCATCCCAAGCTCAGACCATCAGAGAAAGAGCTCCATTTCACACTATTTGGGCCTCAGTTTGGAAGGGCTGCAGCAGACACATGAGACCAAAATGGAGATACACTACAAACCAGCTGCCAGCACGGTGGAGGAGGGCTGAGGAGTTTGGCTCCTTGTAGTCACTGAGTGGACCATGAACTACACACTCCTCTGTATACCAAAGTATTCTAGAGGCACATGTGAGACCATCTGTCCCACAGCTGAAGCTTGGATCAAACAGGGTCATCAACAGGACAATGATCCCAAACACAGCACCAAATCTGCAACAGAACAGCTGCAAAAGAAAAGAATGAAGGTGCTGCAGCAGCTGAGCAGCACGAGTCCAGACCTCACTCTGACTCTGTGGTGAGACCTTCAGATGAATGCTGCAAACCTCAATGGGCTGAAGCTACGCCGTGAAGGAGAGTGGACCAAAACTCCTCCACAGTGATGTGACAGACTGATAAAGTCACACAGGAAACCATCACTGCAACTTATTGCTGCCGAAGCTGCATAATGAGGGGTGAACTCAGTGTTTACTGGACTGCTTTGTTTTCGTTAAATAAATGACATGCTATATAAGGCTGTATTTGCAGAGTTTACAGACGTGCTTAGCACCAGACTGTTCTTCCTGTTTTATTATGTTAAGCATCAGAGCTTCCTTTAAACATGACATCCCAGTTTAACAAAAATATTTTAAGTGGCCAAAAAGCACTTGATTGATTATAATGTAGGTAAAATAACAGACTCCTAAAGATTAGTGCAAAATAGTTTTCTTCATTTTATATATATTATCCCTTCATAAATCATGTGGACTGCACTCTATCAATATAAGCAAAGACGTTACACATAAAAGCACATAGAAACATCGAAAATCACTTTATGGCAGACAATCGCTTTTTGGTAAACCACCGACTCTGGCTTCTGTCCGTGTTTATGGCTCCGCAGCAGCTCTCTGAACGGGCCCTGGGGATGTTTCAGGAAGGTGTCTGACACCTGAACCACAGACTCTCCATTAGCATAAACTCCATCACGTCCTGTCCCTGCAAACACAGCATTTTGGCTTCGTCACCGCCAGGCCGTGCGCCCCAGTTACAGGGAGCCGGCGACTCCTTTATCCCCGCCCACAGGGCAGACGGTCCCGGTCCTGGGCTCGGTAAACCCGTTTCTCACCGTCATGCTAATGCTACGTTAGCCGGTTAGCTCCATTAGTCCCGATAGTCGCGCGGCTAACTGCCACACGCCGCTAAAAGAAGGCTACAAACATTGAGCGCCTCCAGCTTCTCTGCTGCCGCTCATTTCAGGGTACAAAAAGGCGCAAAGGCTTGTAGGCACACGTAGAGAAGCATAACGGCTGCTTACTTACCTTACTACCTGACAGACGCACCTGTAGCACGCATGCGCTGCACAGCAAAGTCACAGTACGGCGCGTCAGAGAGGACACGCTTCATGTTTGCTATTCTAGATCGTCTTGTACGTATGTTTTAAACGTAAGGTAGGTTACATGTGCGTCGTTACGCACGTTAACCGTACGTTTCGGTGTTGAGATCGCGGAAGTGTGGCGTGGTGTTGTGTTTGGAGTAGAAAGGAGTGCAGAGGCGGTTTTTTAGCGATACATTTCATCTGCAGAGACGTTTTTCCTCCAAATTTTAACCGCAGATGGAGGACGACGCGCCCGTTATTTACGGCCTCGAGTTTCAGGTGATGCTGCTGCACTTATACCTGTGGAGCTGTGTGACAGCAGTCTCCGTAATCCTGCAATGTAATCGTTACTCTCTACTCCGTTACTTGCAGGCTCGGGCGCTGACAGCGCAGACTGCGGAGACTGACGCTGTCCGCTTCCTTGTAGGCACGCAGTCACTGAAGTTTGACAACCAGGTGAGAGCAACCCTTTCACGTCACCTGGTGCGGTGTTAGGAAGGAAAATCCTATCTCATACAGGCCTGCGGGGGGTTAATGGAAGTTTCAAGCCAGAAACCGGAATATTCTTTGGATTAAAACCACAAACTGATGGAAAACAAGTGGAGATAAAAAAAATACGTTTCTTCTTTTTTATCCTTTTATTTGTTACAGAAACACACGGATGCATTTGGCTCCCCAAGTCGAGAAAAAATATTTAAATTTCTTCACATAAATGACTTTACGGAGTGTTTCCTGCTTACAGTGGGTCTTTGGAGCTGATTGCAGACATACAGTGACCTCGACCTCCGCTCCTGTAAATAAGGCAGGGAGGTTCTATTAGCTCACCTAAGTGAGCCTGTGGGTTTGTTTCAGACTTTGTACATTTAAAAAATTAAAACGTGTCTTTAAACTCGAGTTACTAAAAACCCACTCAGAAAACAGGTTTAAACGTTTTTATTGCATTACTGCTAATTGTATATCCAGGAAATGCTACTTTATAATATTAAAGATTATTCAGCCTTTTTGCAATGCATTTATAATTTTAAATATATTAACTGTAAATTGTGATGTTTAACAAGAGTTTCAAACCTCCCAAACTGATCAAAGCCAGAAACGGAGCAAGAAGCAAAAATTAACCAGCTCGACTTGATTGTTTTTGAGCCGGTACACACTGGTGTGTTTTAGCATATCCCGGTAAAATAAAGACCTTTCATCATTTTCTCCAACCTGCCTGGGGTGCTGGATGTTTTCTGCTCTATTTTTGGTCACAGTGAAAAATTCAGGTTTTAGTTTTTTGCTGCTGTTCCAATGCACGAGCACCAACAACACTGCTGTTACTAACTTTGACATCTTTGCATCGTGCTGAAGCAATATGAACTGAAGTGAAAATAGGGCTGCCCCGTACTTTTGTTCTCTAATAATTTATACCACAGGATGGCGCAGCAGGTCAGTTAAACCTGAGAAAAGACAAAGATGAGACAGAAGCTAAACAGTCTTTGGGCAGAAACCAGGATGCTGGAGCGATTGCACCTCTCAGCTGATTTGGGATCTTTTCAGGGTGTGTCTGCTTCAGTCACTCCAAACAACCTGGAACTGGATAAGTGGGGAGAGTTGTAGTTGATTTATATAAGTGCTCCAACTTCATCTCCCCTAGAAAATGAAGTGCACTGAGTGAAATTTAGAACCTTGAGCTTAAAACCGGTGAGTCTAGAAGCTTAAATGTGAGTATTTAAAAAATTGACAGGATAAAGTGAGAGCGAACAGCATCACAGATTTTGGCGTAATGCTAACAAAAATGTGCTCTTTCTAAAAACTGACCTTGGATTCAGTTCGTGGTGTCACACCTGTGTGTGTGTGTGTGTGTTGTGTGTGTGTTTGTGTGTGTGTGTGTGAGAGAGAGAGATAGAAAGCATTCGGCTGGTTTGGACTCTTGAAGGATTTTCTGTGCCTTCTATCTGAGAAGGTGGGAATCGAATCTCAGTCCTGACCTGCAAACTGTGGTTTCTGCAGACCTTCAAAGCTGTTGCCAAAGAGCAGATATCCAGCAAGCATCCATCAGTCTGCGTTAGCTCCCAGGAGCCCAAACACTGAAGGCTCTACAGTTAGCAGAGATATTGCTGATTAATTATGTGTTGTTTATCATAAGAATTAATATAAGCTTATTGCTTCTGCTTTTCTTCACACAAACAGCTAACCTGTGCCTGTGTTTTCTGTGTGTGTGTGTGTGTGTGTGATTGTTGGTGGGGTTTTCTGCTCTAAGTGTGTGTGGTGCAGGAAGAATGAGAGCATGCAGGCGCATCTTGCAGAGGTCATTACGGAGACAGATGACAGAAACAGTTGGCTCTAAACGGGGGAGAAATAATTAGCTCTGTGAGAGAGAAAGCATGAGCGAGAGACTTCTGCCTTGAATGAGCGAGCCTGTTTCCTGGCAGACTTCAGCGTGAAAACAGTCTGGCACTGAACGCAGACACGCTTCAGTCCAAGTTCTGTGTAGTGAGGCTAATATTGAGCTCGTTGGGAATGGTGACAATGCATCCCAGTCGATGTGTGTGATTTCTTATTGCGTGCTGACGCTGTCGTCAGTGTGAGCAGTTTAAATCTAAACCTGCTGCAGATTTGAGTCATAATCAACCTGCCCGTTTCTGTTTGTTTGAGATCGTGTCAAATAAAACCTAAGCAAAGTTCACACCTGAATGTCAGAATCAGCTGATGCCACATTTTGGATTCTTACTACGAATATTTTCAGAGTTATGGCCCTCCAAGTACAGAGGGTGGCTCCAGATTTGCTGCTTTTTCAGTATTTTCCAGCAGTTTTGATAAGAACAGCAGATATTCACATGAAACTTTTAGGGTTGAAAACATTTAAGCTCAGTTAAAAAAACTGCAACTACATCAGTTTTAAACCCACTCCAAAAGTCACAGTCTGAAGATCAGTCTAAAACTCACGTCTTTATTAAATAGCTGTTATAGATAAAAATGAGTTGTTTCTGGGTGGGGGGTTGCTGATTAATGGAAGGCTCAAAGTCCACTATTAACCTTAAATCGGGCTGCAATGAAATTAAAAGTGATTATGCAGTCATGTTTTTATGGTGGTGGAGGAGAAAGAAAGTGAGGAGGGTCCAGCATGCTCTGCTGCTGCTGTTTAACACAGTGCAACGTTTGTCCTGCATATAAAAGATGCCCAGCAAAGAGGGAAAAGCAACATTCTCCCACTTTGTTGTAATATATTATCTTAATATAATCTTCTTGTTACAATGCCCCCCCACCCCAAAAAAAGAAGGAAGAATTAAAAAAGGATAATGCAACGACTTCTACTGAGCCGTAACACAGGCTCCAGTATATGTGGCTCAGTGTGTGCTTGTGTATTCAGCCTTCAGTGGCGCATTTTAAGCCAGTATAACCCTGTGCTGAGCACATCCCGCTGCATGAACAAAGCGTGCAGAAGCACAAAGCTGTCCACATAGTTTAGAGCAGATTTGTTTTAGCATCGCAGGCTTACAGCTGAACCTGTCTGCATTTATAATCCTGCTTATTCTGTTTGTTTATTTAAACTGCAGGGCTACAGATGTGCAGGCGTGCACACTCTAACCCGACTCTAAATGATCATTTCTTCTTTAGAATGTGTCATTTTTACAGGAATTAGCAGCCCATGTTGAAAAACGTGCTTTCTGTAACATATCTACTTGGATTTGTTTCTGTAAACCCAGTCGGGGTCACTGTTCACCCTCGAGGTTCGATGAATCTGCAGTTTGCCCGTTTTGTTCATGAAGCTCATTGTGCCTGCTGCTCTGCGCAGCTCGGCCAGCATCAGTTTGCTCATTTCACTTTGAACTCGCATGAAAAACATTTTTCCGATTGGCATTTCAGGCCCGACAGCTCCTGCTGCACCCGTAAGCCCGCTGGCCTCTCCACCTCCCATTAAGCATAATGCGGAGTGGAAATGTCTCTCTTAACTCGCTGAGCACCTCTCAAATCCCTCAGAGACCAATCGCTGGAATGACAGATCGGAGGGTGCGTCGGCGTGGCATTTAAGGCTGCTAACGAGATAAAGCGCCCGAGCTTGGCACCTCTCACCCGCTCGCTACTCCTCCGCCCTGCTTACTGTCATCTGTGCGGCTAAAGAGCTTTACTGGAGGAGCCCATCAAGTGGGGGCCACAAGCCAGCTTGCCCCCACCCCCAGCTCTCCTCCCCCTCCCACCATCGGCACATAATTAAAATTGCTGGGCTGGCTGCCCGAGTGGCTGAAGGCTGAGTCACTCGCCAGGCCTGAAAGAATGAGGGATAAATCACCTGGGGGAGGAGGGCTGGAACTTCTCTCTCCTCTCACACTTAGGTTCATTCGGGGGGACCCTATTACCAGGCCCTCCAATTACCCTGTCCCGCCGGCCTGAATTTATTTGTACTGCTCCCCCACCGCCATAAAATTATAACTTTGCCTAATAATTTTTTGCTCGTCGCAGTCCAACTCAAGGTTAATAGCTACCGAGCTGACTTTGAGGAGGCTGAAGGATGCTGCCACTCTTCCTCCTCCTCACACCTCCTCTTTTCATCCTCTTGTTCAGCCTGTAAAAGTAGTACAGGCAAGGGGAGTGGAAGTGCCGAGAAGGAGTTATTGTCCAGTGCAACCCCATTAATGATCCCCCGAGGTGCTGTAAGTGTCTTTCTTATGGGAGAAACCTCCATTAATTGTCTGATCAAACCTTGAGACCCTCACTTTTTTACTGCATTGTGGGCCCTGAACTGCATTCAATCGAGGGCCCTCTTAGAATAGATTTCCATTTAATGAAAAGAGCACAGTGAGGAGGAGCTGCCATTAAGTTCTCATGGATAAAAGTTTGGCTTGTTTGTTGAAGTCATGTGCTGTAAAATTCACAGCAGCTGATTGTTTTCAAGTGTACTCTAGCCGTCATGATTACTCCATTTCAGGGAAACCTGAAGACATTTCTGTCGCTCTGTGACTCGTAGGTGGAGCCAATTTAAAGTTCCTTGACTGTCCTGTTGGAGACTGTCACTGGGAAGCTGAGCTGGTGTGGATGCTGCTGGAAACACTGATGAAAGAAGGGAGACTTTTGAAGGACAACCCTTTCAAAGTTAAATACAAAGTCTTTATGCAAGAATTCACTTCTCATTTAACAGTAAACATGGAAAACGTCTAGGGTCAGTTGCCATTCTCATTACCACTGTATTCATTAAAGCCACTGATTTGGTGGATAAGGTTGATGCACCATGTTATGGCATCAAAGTCATTCCACCTGACCCCAGAATCAGCTGATTTTTTTTGTTTATAATAACTTTAGCATATTAGATGAAGTCATGCCAAAAGTTACCGTCAGACTATGATTATTTACATAATTATGGACCCTTGAAGCCTGCACTCTCTGGAGTCCAGTAAACACTGAGTTCACCCCTCATCCTGCAGCTTTGGCAGCAATAAGTTGCAGTGATGGTTTCCTGTGTGACTTTATCAGTCTGTCACATCACTGTGACATTATCCACTCCTTCACAGTGTAGCTTCAGCCCGTTGAGGTTTGCAGCATTCATTCATACTCAGCTCTCTGAAGGTCTCACCACAGCATCCAGTCAGACTGAGATTTGGACTCTGACTGGGCCATTGCAGCACCTTCATTCTTTTCTTTTGCAGCTGCTCTGTTGCAGATTTGCTGCTGTGTTTGCGATCATTGTCCTGTTGATGACCCCGTTTGATCCAAGCTTCAGCTGTGGGACAGATGGTCTCACACGTGCCTCTAGAATACTTTGGTATACAGAGGAGTTTGTGCTGATGTGCTGAGTTTGGTTTCCTCCAAAAGTGCTGTGGACAAACCTGAGACCAAAGTGTATCTCCACTTTGGTGTCATCTGTGTAAAGGACATTGACCCAGACATCCTGTGGTTTGTTCAGGAGAAGCTTTCTGCTGCAGCCCTTCCAAACCAGCTAACTGAGGCCTGAAGAGTCTGAGATCGGTTTTCTGCAGTTGATCTGAATGTTGCATGGTCTGAGCCTGGGGTGAATCTGGTGAGACATCCACTCTTGGGAAGATTGTGTTAACACACCTGAATGCTCCAGACCTGAAAACTGCAGAAACATCTATTTAGAGAGCTGCTCACACTACTGATGATCATTTCATCAAGTACATTTGATGATTCGCTGACTAACTTATATTGTTTTGCTGCATTGATTAATTTTGACATATATTAAAAGTGCCTGGCAGAAAGTAGATAATTACACTATGCAGCTTTTAAGGAACTCCCACAAAGGTTACATCAAAACATGCAGTTCAATCAGGAATCGTGCTGTGACTTTTGGTAGCGGTTCTTTATTCAATCTTTATGAAGTTGGTAAAACACTGCCCTCTTTCCAGCATTCAGCATGGCTGCTTTGGAGCCCTGACACTTTGGTGTACTTCAGCCTGAAAACATCTTTGAATTTTAAACTGGTCACAAAGATTTGGCGTTTTGATGACTGAATTTGTGTTTTGTTATCTTCTACACTGATATGGCAGGTTAAGGTTGAGGAAAATGTAGTTTGCCAATTGACAGGGATATGCTGTAGGATCCCATCACTAACCCTGAGTAGTGAGCCAAAAGTTTTTTGAGGAAAATGTCTTTCCCTTTGTTTCCTGCTTGGAAGTTTTCCTCTGTAGGCATACAGATATTTACAGTCATGCAAAGGTTTGGGCACCCCTATTAATCTTAATCATTTTTAGTTATAAATATTTGGATGTTTGCAACAGCCTTTTCAGTTTGATATATCTAATAACTGATGGATACAGTAATATTTCAGGATTGAAATTAGGTTTATTGTGCTAACAGAAAATGTCCAATATGCATTAAACCAAAATATGACCGGTGCAAAAGTATGGGCACCTCAACAGAAAAGTGGCATTAATATTTAGTAGATCCACCTTTTGCAAAAATAACAGCCTCTAGTCACTTCCTGTAGCTTTTAATCAGTTCCTGGATCCTGGATGAAGGTATTTTTGACCATTCCTCTTTACAAAACAATTCCAGTTCAGTTAAGTTTGATGGTCGCCGAGCATGGACAGCCCACTTCAAATCATCCCACAGATGTTCAATGATATTCAGGTCTGGGGACTGGGATGGCCATTCTAGAACATTGTAATTGTTCCTCTGCATGAATGCCTGAGTAGATTTGGAGCAGTGTTTTGGATCATTGTCTTGCTGAAATATCCATCCCCGGCGTAACTTCAACTTCGTCACTGATTCCTGAACATTATTCTCAAGAATCTGCTGATACTGAGTGGAATCCATGCGACCCTCAACTTTAACAAGATTCCCGGTGCCGGTATTGGCCACACAGCCCCAAAGCATGATGGAACCTCCACCAAATTGTACAGTGGGTAGCAAGTGGTTTTCTTGGAATGCTGTGTTTTTCTGACGCCATTCATAACATCTTTTTGTATGACCGAACAACTCAATCTTTGTTTCATCAGTCCACAGGACCTTCTTCCAAAATGAAGCAACTTGCAATTGGCCACCTTAAATACCTTTTCTCATGATTGGATACACCTGA
>VOQJ01016115.1:0-13369 GCA_015052665.1 Apistogramma diplotaenia | reverse complement strand
GCACAACATTTCACCACAGATTTTCGGACTTATTTTGGAAAAGGTGCGGGGGGGGGGGGTGTTGAGGGCTATTTAGTATCTAAACATTTCATTTCATTTGACTCCTGAAAAAGTCTCTGCAATCATTCACAATTAACCGTATGATGAACAACTGTGAAATTAAATGAAAGTTAAGCTAACATGCCAGGGAACATGATGTGAGTAAATATTAGTCAACTCATGACAGCTGAGTTGATTTTTCACCCACAGTTTTTCTGTGACTCTGCTGCTCAAATCAGGATTTTGCATTCATATCAAAGGCAATCAGTGTTCAATAATACAATAAGTGAAAAGGGAATATACGAGATCAAAAGGCCAGTGTGCGGACAAGATCAAAGGCTTAAAGCTAATGCATAAAAATTAGACACGTTAATCATTTATAATTACAATAAATGCACAGTTTGCTGCTGCTTAATTATTATTTCTGAGGAAAAAGCTTGTGTTCCCTTATTATTGAGCTACTTGAAGTCAACTGAAGATGCAGGTGGAGTAACACAGGCATGAAATGAATGCAGCAACCAACCTGGCAGACCTAATAAATAAAACAACCAACCGCAGCCAGACACAACCCTCCATCTGCTGAGTTTCGATCTCAGCTAACTCTATCTGCCTCAATTATTCTTTGGACAAAGCACAGTCCATCTCAGAAGTGGCCTTACCCTTTCCAGTAAAGCCACTAACCTCATGGTTTTGGCCTCACCTTCCACTTTGTTACATACAGGAACCATTACAGGTGCTGCTTTCTGCTGACCTGAATGCAAACAGGATTACAGTGGAGCTCTAGTCAGTGTCACCCTGAACTCAGTTATTTTACATGGGTCCAGTGCCTTTATGTGGTGTGCATGAAAATATGAACAAAATGTCAAATGAGAAATATAATCTGTAGTTTTTTTGGAAAGGTGATTTCTCTGTTTGTTGTAAAGGTCATTGCCAAACCTCCTTTTTGTGTGGGAAAATGACTTTTTGGGATACGGGTTACATACACTGGTCAAAATAAAAGTAAATTAATAAATAATCGTCACAACACAACACAAATTCAGTTAAACTTAAACATAAACCACTGTGAGTCCATTTAACCTACTTTGGTGCAAATGAAAGTGACAATCGGTGCACTGCAGAGCCAACAAGACGACAACACCCCCTCCCCCCTCCCAAAGAAAAAAAAAAACCTAATGGTTTACAAGGATACGGAGAGACCAATGGTCTGTGGCCACCACCTGCAAAACCATTTTGTTTTTATCTCTCCGGTGCTTCTGTTGTCACCTTCATTTGTATTAAAGCAGGTGAAGCAGACTCGTAATGGTTTAAATGGTTTATGCTTCTTAACTGGGCAGACCGTGGGGCTGCACGAGTATAGAAAAAAATCTTAATCACCATTACTTAACACGATTGCTCGTTGACTTTGTAAACACTGCATTAATTGCATTTAAAGAGCAGCGAATACCTTGAAGTCTAGTGCACTTCAGCAACCTCCTGAAAATAGAGAGCATATTGAAATTAAAATGCAGACTATATAAATAAAATATGACAATGTAAATAAAATATGTATAAATAATTACCAATATATATAAATGCATTATAGATTAAACACAAATACTAAATAGAAAGGTGCAGCAATGCCTGAGATCTGATTTTAGTGACTGCCACAGCAGTGCATGTATTCCAAAGGTGTGGTGTGGATAGCGCAGATACCACCACACTGCAAATCTGTGTTAATTACCCTGCGGTCATGTCCCGGTGTTTTACACGCGGCGTGGCTGACAGAAACAAATAAAATGCCAGGACTCTTTGCCCTCCTGGGTCAGTGTTTTTTTCCCACTTGTTTAAACCATAAAAGTAACCAGAACTACAGAGCATAATAATCAGTTTAGTAATAATTATTTTTTTGTCAATTTGTGATCATTCGAAATCAAAAATCTATTGCACAGCCATCGCAGAGTCCTGAGATTTAACTGACTTTGTGTTGTACTGTGAAGATCAAGTTTTCCCTTTTTTTATGTGCTTCAGAAGTCGCATCACTGCTGTTTGTCCTGGTGAAAATGTCGACCGCCTTCCTTAATTGGGTTGGCTGGACCAACGGTTTGTTTTAAAGGTGAGCTCCAAACACAGTTTGGCTTTTTTTTTTATCACATTTAAAAAATATTTGTTTATTCTGGAGATTTGAAGTTAATTTTGGCTATGGTTCACACTTGTATGTAAGAATTTATCTATGCAGGTTTGTTTAAATATAAGTGGGCTCACATTAGCTCTCTAAATTGGCCCCTGGCAGATTCAATTTAAAATCCTTATACTTCCATACAAAGCACTAAATGGACAAGCTCCAGTCTGTCTTTCCCTTCTTCTTGTGAAACACACTGCTGCTCGTGCTCTTCAACTGCAGCCTCAGAATTTGTCAGTTGTTCCTTACACTAGATTGAAGACTTGGGGCCTTTCACACAGTGGCACCAATTCTCTAAGGACTCCTTTAAGAAACAGATAAAAGACTTTTTCTTCAGCCAGGCGTTCGGTTGAGACTGTTTTTTTAAACAGTTTTTGGTTTTGTTCTGCTACCAACTGTCCTTGTCATAGGCCTGCTTGAATTTATTATATTATATTTTGTTTTACAGCACTTTGTGAAAACAGCTTTATAAAGAAACTTCACTTACTGGATTACTTGTTCAATCTGCAGTCTGAGATGAAAGTCATACCACAAATGCCTTGTTTTAGGCAGCAGCTCAGTGCGTTTGCAGTTTGACCTTTGGTGTGATTTGGTCAAACTGCTACATGCGCGTTGTTGTGCTGCTCACAAAATTCTGCTGTACAAGAGTTTTAATTTTGTGCAATACATATTTGAGAACTGCCAGTTTGTGCCACAGCAAGGAACAAGACAGATAAAAAGACTCAAACTCTTGTCTCGTACTATGACATTGTTATTCCGTGGGGGGGTTTTTGGCAGGTTTGAGGTCCACTTGTCCAGCTAGAGGGGAGATTCACAGCAAATCAATAAGAAGTTGTTCTGAGGGATCACCTTTATTACATGATGAAACATTTCTATCCAGATGGGAGTGTTTTCATCGAGGACGACAGTGAAAGAGTGTGATCTGATACGACAGTCCAAAATCTCCCACAGGTGTTCTGCTGTGTTTTGCAGATTCTGTGACTGCAAAGGTCATAGCGTGTGATTCACACACATCAAAGGATTCAGTGATCCTTTGTGCAACAATCAGACGCTAAAAGAAACACTGAGAGCTTTTATGGAGGTACGTGCAAACCTGACATCTTATTATTTTTGGCTTATTTTCCATTGATTTGTCACCCACCCGCACAGTATATAGCTTCTGTAAAGCTATCTGTATTACTGTAATATTGATAAAAGTCACACCATTTAAGGTGAAAAGCCTGCCGGGGGAGTATATTCACCAGCGGCTGTATCTCCCTTTGTTGAACTGAACATGGCATGAATAAAGTAATTAATAGCAGTGCACATTCTCATTAAGCTTGCTGCAAAGGGAGTATGTTACAGGGGCCCCACAGCAAGGGTGGGACAGATTTTATTAGCGCTTGTGAAGATGTGGGGTTCCCCAGGTAATAAGAACAGACAGTGGCTTAACAACGATGATGGCACTTTTATCACATATGTCCACCTCCCTGCAGAAATAACGCCGCCTTAGAAAAGGCAAACAGATGTCCTTAAGGTTACGCACTCGTGTCTTCACGTATGAGATGAGAGCGGGCTCTGGCAGCGGTAGCAGGGCCGCGGGGTCCCCGGGGCTAAGCACTAAAGCATAACTTGTGAAGCACAAACTAGCTGGGTTTTACATTATATTAAATGTGGCACTACTGTAATGCAATTCTATCCACTTCCATGTTTGACTGCATAATTGCTGTCCTCTGAATTGAAATGTTGCAATTTCAAAGAGGCAGCATTTCAAAGCCATTTATTCTATATGGCTTGACAGCTTCTGTTGTGCCATCTCTGCTTTCAGCTCGTGCAGCACACTTGTATAAAAGGGAATCTTTGCTCATTTAGAAGTCCCATCTTTAAGTGTGGGGGTGGGGGGGGGATCATTGTGCTACATCAAACTATTGTCAAAATGCTGACAACAGACATTTTTAGAATAAAAACCTTGCTGTGATTCAGGGAGCAGAAATGAGGCATTAAATGACATTGGACATTGGCTAAAGTGCTTCTTACTGAGTACACGATATCAATCATATTTCCTCAAGTGAATCACATTCAGCACTTCATACCGAATTTTAGTGATAAAACATGTTTCAATTAAATCCACAATGCCGCATGCATGAAGTCACTGCTTTAGCACAAGTGTGGACTCACCATCATAACTCTTCGCATTAATTCAGCACACAAAGCTGGTTTGGATTTAAGAAAAAAAATCTAATTAAGGGAAAATCAATAGCAGCAGCGCAAGTCCTTCAACATTTTTTGGATTTATAAATGCTCTGTAGAACTGCCGTCTTTTGCTAAAACTTTTTTTTGTTTTGTTGTTGCATCACTGCCATCTTTCTTTTCTCTGTACTGTCAAAAGAAATCTTAATAGAAGCCCAGTGTCAATAAGGCTTGATCGTGATGGATTCGAGAGAGGATCAATCGCGTCAGCTTGATTGAGAAAGCACCTGCACTGTCTGGCCCGCATTTGTCATGTCTGATTTAGCTGCCTCCCTGTAGCATACGGATCAATTCTGATTACAAATGTCAAACCCAAAATAACAAACAAAGCTAACTGAAGGTTTGATAAACAGATATTTACAGTAAACGAGCCAGCATGGTGTGCAGCGAGGGTTTCTTTTTATTTCCAGTGGTTCAGATATCTGAACATCTGATTCAAATCTTCAATACTGTGGCTCTTGCTTTGATATCGCCCTGATGCTAATTTTATTTTGCTGTTTTGCAAGGATATGTGTGTGTGTGTGTGTGTCTCAATGCTTCTATTGCAGCAGAAATAGCTTTGTTTTGAAAGTGGTTGAGAAACCCAGTTCATGCGAATCATTTCTCAAATGCCAGCTATTCCAATAAGCTCTTACTCTGTCCCAAAATACAGTGGTTGTTGTCAGATAGATATTGACTTGTCAGCAAAAACACTGTGTTGTATTAGAGTACTGTTGCCCAACATTAAGCAGCTAATTGCCCTTTTCTGACACCTTCATTATTTCTTAATGGAACTGAAGGTCTGCTGGCCGGATAAAGGTCACATCGATACAGCCTGTGCCCCCCTTGATGGGAAGAGAGTGAGTTGTTTTGGTGCTGTGACAAAACGATTTCACAAACTCATTTCTAAAAAGGGAGAGTTGCTAAAATATTTGCTTTTTAGAGCTATTTGTGGCTTCAAGCACTATATTTAATCTGCATATCAAACATTACATTAACCCAGTAGTCTTTGGATGACATGCTCTGGCAATCATTTTTATTGATACAGTTACTACAGTGCTCGAGTTTTGCAAAAGCTGCTGCGAGCAGGCAGGAACAGCGGCCGAGAAGGGCGGGATGACGGGAGAATTGCACTCGCGTCTCTAGAGCGATATTATGCAACGCACTGAGCATCATTTGGGTGAAACACGTTTTACATTTAATATTAATTCTCAAAACGCAGAAGACAAGAAATAAAGTAATTGACGTGTGCGGTGCCGCAGCCTTGAAACGTTCAAAGAAGCTGATACTTGAGAAGAAATGAGAAAGTCACAGTGGCACCCCAGGAATGGTATAACACAACAAATTAGGTAAGCCCTATTCATCCACATCCCTCAATAAATACAGGAGGAAAATGTGATTGAAGCACAATTTAAAAGCATGCCATATCCTTGAAATGACTTAAATAATCGGAGTCGAAAAATGCGCTCCTATTTGTTCCGATGCTGGTCCAAACACTAATGGAATTTCACTCAATGAATTAGAAAACTGGGAAAAGCTGCAAGGGCTTTTAGTGTTATCCAACTCCATGTTTAATTAGTGAACTATCATAACACAATAATGCAGGCAGCCTCTTCTCCCAAACCCAATTAAGATTCCATAGCACACAAATGTTTTAATGAAACCACACCTAACATCCCAATTAACACAATAGGGGCCATGAAATCACAAATAAGATATTTTCTTTGATCTCTGGATTCAAAATCATTTGCAGCACTTTTTGAACTTCAAATACGTCGGGCTTAGAAAAAAAGGAAATCAGACGCTGTGGAACATTTCCTGCAAGTCAATTTATGGGCTGTCACAGAGAAATCCTTAGTGAAATTCTGGCTAACTGAGACTTTACTGTCAGCGTGTCATGCTAACATAGACACTTTAATACAAGAAATCCCACCGGCACCTTCACAGCTGGAGCCAGAACCACATGCCAGCCTCAAACTACAAGAGAATTGCGGCATATCTCTAAATAGCAGAGCAAGCTCGGGTGGATGGCACCGAGCACTGTCTGAAACTGGGCATCAACATGATTTGTTTTCCTAATTATGTAGCCTTCCAAACAGCAACAACGAAACACGTAATGCTGACATTTGATTGCTCTGCTGGCAACTTAAAATACTATCTAAATATGATATTTCATGTAGCGTGGATTCTTGACAAGCACCGATCCACTTTGCTATTATGCGGGCGCACTGCGTGAGCGTCTTATTAGAGGTGTGCTGCCTTGCTGGAATGACTCCCTAATCAGTGGTATATCGCATTAGCACCAGCTCCTTAATGCTGCAATATCACACAACAAGTGACCCTGAAACAATTTTACTACTCCCACTCACAGCAATATCACCCAAACACGGTTTTCATTGGCAGGATAAACCTGCCATGTTTTTTTATTCCACCTAATCATCTGGCTGCAAAATCAATCCATCTCGATCACTGCCTGTTGCAGGTCTTTGAATTCCTCCTCCCCTTCTTCCCTCACACCATCTGTCTCTCTTCCCCTCGCTCCCTCCCAAAAGCCCTCCCTCAATCATTTTTTCATAACTCCTCCATCTCTCCGGCCTGTCCATCCTCATAAGCTCCCTCTGTCTTTTTCTGCTCCCGGCATTAAACATACAGCACATTGTGCGCTCCAAAGGCTGCATGTAATATGCATCCCGCGTGCGAAGATTTCATGGAAATGTGGGAACTTATCAGCTGATGAGTGGGTGCGCGGCGACAATGACAGTGGCCACGCCTGATTCGCAGCAACATGTTAGCCGTCTCAGCTGTTGACCGGCTCATTATCATTTAGAGATACTCGCTGCACAAACTACACACCCACACAGTCTGCTGCTAACTCCTGACAGGAATTAGAATTATGTGAAAGTCAGGAAGAGAGAAAATCTTACTATTATAGTCACTATTACAGAGTGCCAAAGTCTGGGGGACCGAGCTCTCTCTTGGATGGCTTTTTTTTTGTTCTCAAGGAAGACAATGTTGGTACTGTATGTGGTGCTCGTTAGCACGCCCCGTGTCGCTTCTTCACCCCTCACTCATGCCTTCTCTCTCTGTCTATAAAAGTCCGGGACACAATTATCCCCATTTTCTGTCGCTCTCCTTCACTCTCCATCTTTCTCGTTCACTGTGAATGAGTGTCTGGAACACAATTACCCCTGTACTCCTTCTGTCTTTCTTCCACTTTATCCATTCCTCCCATTCCCCGTCTCTCTTTCCATCTCTTATGGCTTCAGGAGAAGTCTGTGAAGGGAGCAGCTGCTGAAATATTTATTGATCTGTTTTCCTCAGCTTTATTTATTTCTCCCTCTTCCTCCTCGCTCTCCCTTCCCCTCCGCGCAGACCCAGAAAACACCTCCAGCACCACGAGATGTCAGAGGCAGCAGCAGGGCTGAAAATCCACAACATAAAACCATTATTTAGCATTTGTTGCACCCAGTAGTTTTACCTGTGTAAACAAAATAAGAGACACAAGGGATGAAGGCAAATGTAAGAGCAACAGACAGCAGCATGAACCGGTGCACGAGCGCAGATGCAGCGCAGATTGAGCAGCGAGACGAGTGGATTGTTCGACACATTTTTATACCAACGTTCACTGCAGGGGGCTGGTGATAGGAAAGACCAAGGTGCTGCTCTTTTCTTGTCAGTGTAAAGGAAGTTGTACACAACTGCTGGCTATTGAAGTAGTAGTAGTAGCCATGGCAACAATGCCCCGAGCAATTATAATTGCAATGGGAACGGCGTTAATACTGGACTAAATGGATTCACAGATGAATCTTACGTTATCGCCGCATAATTAAAGGGCTTCTGTGCTATCATACACCCCCCCATGGTAAATATCAGCGCAGTTAACCAGGACTTTTGAGGTTACTCCAACAGCGAGCAATTCGGTCGTCGTTTGAAACTAATGTTTTTCTCCAGCCTTCTGCTGTAGCACAAATGATTAAACTTTCACACACACACAAAATGGGACGTGCACGCGCCGAGGCACAAAAACACACACAAAGCTAAGTCCCATCACCAGACATGGCCTGCATTAGTGCCTAAGCCTTTTCCATTGATTTGCCGGCGAGCTCCTTGTCTTTTGGTAATGAGGACAGGGAGAAAAGCGGGACCCTCGTCCCTCTCGGATCCCTGAGGACAAGCCGCCTGCACTAATCTGAATTGTGTTTCCAATGACACTAACTCTGTGGCACAAAAAAAGACTAGAAGGAAGAGGAATAGAGGGAAGAAAATCACAAGGCATTCTCTCTCTCTTCCCCTAACAGTATTCATTCCTCCTAAATGTGTAACATCTCCACATAACCAAACAAGAAAACATCTCTTTTTCCCTCCCCCCACCCCTCCTTTTCCCTGCAGATAGCTCAATCTGCACTGTGGACTGAAGATTTGCAGACCAAATGGAAGAAATCTGCACTGTTCAGAGACTTATTTGATTTCTCTATGTCAATGCTATTGAGAAGCACATTGAGAGTTATTAATATCCACGCTGATGTATATAAAAAGATGTCCCATTTTTATTGGCTTCCCATTGATTTTACCTCTAACACCTTTAGTGGGAAAATTGCTGGAATTCATCTTCCCAATTGCCCGAGTAAAGGAACTATTCCACAGTGGATGTGAACATGTGTTTGCGTAATGTGTCCTCTGTGGACCTGTGCCCTCTGTGGGCACAGGTCCACATGAATACGTAAGCCGCTGCTTACTACTGCTCCTACACCCACTCTGCTACCTTTTGAAGGATCCTTCACTTGCACTAAATAAAACATAACCCTTTAGCATTTATAGCAGCGAGAGACCATCACTCAAGTTCATATTCACATCCCAGATAATGCAAGTCTATAGGCCGGGAGTGGAACAAGAGGACGGTGAGGGGTGGCTGTAGCAAAGTAAATTACGGCAGTAATTTAAAGTATAACTACCTGTCCCGAGTTGAAAGCAGGTTACTTTCCACTACACTGAACTCCATATATTTTAACTATAATTATAATTGCAAACAAGCCTTGCTGTAATTATTATTTATGACACTGGCACTGTTTGTAATTGCCAACTCCCCCCAAACCAATACGTGAGGCCCAGTGAAGTGTTAATCATAACCGACAGGAGCAATCTCAAGGGCAACAAGGTGGTGCTGATCCCGCCTAACAACCACACTAGTACTTTTTCTAAACATCCTCAAAGGACTTCGACCCGTGACCTCTCGATCGCTGCTCTAGCCAGATAGCGGCTAACCGTATGAGATGCAGGGCTCAGCTTCAGCATGACAGATCAAGCGGTCAATGCTTGAAGGGTTTTTCATCCCTGATAAACCAGTAATAATTAAACATGCTGGAAAACCCATATTGTAAGTGAACAAGAACAATACAGCAAAAGTAATTTTTTTTTCTGTTGGTCATTTAATATTACCGCTGCTGCAACAACAATTTTAATCTGTTTTATGCACCAATCAATCAACTTTGGGGTGTTCTGTTCTTGCATTTCTGGAAGAAGAATTTCGCCTTTGCAGACAATAAATATTAAAATGAATTGGTTGCATTTTACAGTCCCTGATGTGTGTCCTTAAAGCCTTGAAATTCAATACAAGTACTGCGAGCGGTTGCTATGACTCACACGAGTCAATGCGCTGCACTCGCACAAGTAAAGTTACAATAGCCATTTCAATTCTGGAAGTAGTATTTAATTAAGATAATTTAAGTGATTTTATACAATCTTCAGTAGGAAGTAATTACTTTTGGTACATTTCTAAAGTGATTCTTTTGCTTTCGGATTGGAAAAATCTCAACTTTGTTTTCCTCTCTTCACCTTTACCGTTTCACTTTTTTTAAAATATGAAGGTTAAAATAAAGGACAACATCAAAGCATCTATTTATTGTTTCTCAAACCCACATCTGACAACTAAATCACAGCTGACTGTTCTTTAGATGTGATCTGCTTCACTAAATGTGAGGACTAGATTCAGAGCAAGATGCTCAGTGCCCTGCACTATAGTTGACCACACAACAGCAAATAAAAAAGCAAAACCTTGAGGGAAAACATTCAGACCACAGGCCCTCTCTCAAGGCTGGTTACACCTCCAACCCTGCTCCCCAAGGCTCTTCAGTCCAGATCCAGGCCCTCTCACTCCAACATTTGCAGATACATAAAACCTGCCAAAATGGCAAAGCATTTGTAAGCCAAACATGGAGAACAACAGCACAGAGAGACTGTGGATTTCAAAGGGAGGGAGAAAAAAACAGAGGCCCCTCCAGAATAGGAGCACTAGGCATCTGTTGATGCTGGCATCTCCCTTCTCTTCATCTCCAAGCCAAGACTGGTGATCCAGTTGAATGTGTGCGTGTGTGTGTGTGTGTGTGTGTGTGTGGACAGGGAAAAAGGAAGGTGCTTACGTGCTAACATGTGCAATGTGCATTGACCCCACTTGGCCCCCATATGTTTCTGAAACAAGAAGGATGGCGGGCTGCAAAGCGACCCTTTCACCTGTGTTCCTGCCCTGTACACTTCCTCTTTAACAGAACCTCCATCATGTTGGTGGGAAGACCCATCTGTTGGGCATTATTAACTTTAGTAACTTACTATGTTTTGCATAAAGTACAGTGTGAAAGTGGAATTTCTTGCAATGCATCCAAATATAGCATTAACATGCAATCCTTTGAATTAACCTTAAATGTCCTCTGCTGTGACCTTTGCAGTGCCATAAGCTCGAGCAATTTCTCCTGTCATCTTCACTTTTCACTGAATCAGTGAAGCCATTATTCTCATTATTAGATATTTCAGGTTTCTGTCATAACAGAAATCCTCTGCACTGAGGGTAAATTATTTAATTTGGTGTGGAGGTGTGTGGAGATGGATTCCAGCCTTAATATTTCATCACTGGACTGGTTCACCGATGAAACTGTTTTTGAGTAATTGCAGACAGCTTTTTGTGCAAGAAATATGCAGATGTTTTCCTGCATGTGTGAGTGACCATCCACCTTTCCAGTCTAATGGTACTATTCATACATTTAAAAAAAAGAGAGAAAATTAATGAGGAAGAGAAAGGTATGATGTGAAGCCAGGGCCTGGCTGTAACACCCATGGAATGGTTTGTGCATTCACACCCTGAGCCAGCAGGAGACCTTTGAATAGCCTAATGGTGTTATGCAGCACAAAAAAGACCTTTCTTGACCTGGCTGGTATGGCATTGTATAACACAATGCTTGTTGTTGTTCACAATATGACTGACTAAATGAGTGATAATAAGAGGATGAAATGTCTCCAGAGGATGAAATATGCTCAGATTAATAACATACCATAAAAGCAGTGCAGTCATTTAGAGAACTTCATCTTATACATCATTAAACAGGTAATAACAACTCACACACAAATTGCTAAACTGTGTTGGTGAACCATTTATGCAACCACACATCACACTTGTTTGACTCTCAGGGGCACAGATACAAAGGATTATTCCACTGCTGCATGATTTATCAGCCAGCGAACTGTGCCCTTTTAACAGTCTTGTTCTTCCTTTATAATGCATGCTCTTCACCTCAAACGATGGATGCATCGTGGACCTACAGAAACTCAAAGGAGCGGACGTGATCTCTCTCCAACGAACGGCAATGTGCACAACTCACATCAATACCCAGTCATTCCTCAGTCACACATTCATATCACAAAACACCAAGGTCCCAAACTCAAATGGCTTAAAACCGAAATGAGACTCAATCGGCTTGCTGGCCGGACTCGTTTTGTGTGGTGCTGAGCCCCTTGTGTTTGTGTGCTGCGTGCGTCCTGCAGGGCTGTCCGTCTGCTCGCTGCATGGCGTGGAGAAGGGGCTTGCTGTGTCAAGCCAACCATGACCAGCTGGGCTCTCCTGCCCACAAGGAGCCCCGGAGAAGGGGGCTGTAGCTCGTCTGCATCTGCAGGTTGTTAACCTCACATCTTATTGCACTGACACATCAATTATTGTTATTAAGGGCCAGAGTAATTTATTTATATACTGATTTCCCACAGGACGAAGGCAGGACTAATTGAGCCAGGTGTGTGTATTTGCGTCTGTGTGTGTGTGTGGGTGTGTGTGTTTCCATGATGGATGGGCAGAGGGAAATTACAGTGCATGGAGAGAATATGCTGTACAAGTTAATATATGGTGGGACATCCCATAGCATGGAGAGAATATTAGAAGAAGATGGAAATCCACATTCCCTGACAACAACATAAGTTTGTGTTCTTCGTGATAAAGAAGCCTAAATGCCTTTGGCTGTGCACGTTATCTGAGCACTGAACTGCTTTAAGTGGAGGAATTTCAGAAGAGATGAATGAAGTGTGTTCGCCTCTTTTGTAGTGCTGTAGGGCGGATGTTTTATAGCAGTAATAAAACAGGGAATTAAAGCTTGACTACCCAGCAAGTGCATACTGGAAACCCTCAGCCTCCCCAGCTGTCCATCCTTCAACGTGGATCTCTGTCGCTTTCTCGACCTTGGTTTTGAAGCGAGAAAACAAAACAGTGCCTATCCCTCGAGTCTCTCTCTGCATTGCTACTACCCCTTACTCACGTTAACTTCACAGCCCCCACCCGCACTGATGATGCGTCGTGCGCGTGGGGGTACCGGGCCATTCAAGTCACGTAAAGGAATGTTCACAGAAGAAAGCGGACGGGAGTCTATTCTTTGTATAGTAAACAGCTCAATATGCATCACTCGTGCTTATATATACTCAACCACGAGGTTGTTGTAGAGATGAACCTGGCGCTGCGCTCACGTGTACGCGCATAATGGTGTGCGCCCATACAACAACACACACACGCACACACAGTATTTCTCTGTGTAAGCAAATAGAAAGCTGAAGCGTAGTACACGGCAGACACGCGTGATTCACAAGCAGGTAGACCCCCCCCCCCCCCCCCCCCCCCCCCCCCCCCCCCCTCCCCCCCCCCCCCCCCCCCCCCCCCCC
>VOQJ01016113.1:0-18041 GCA_015052665.1 Apistogramma diplotaenia | reverse complement strand
ATGGTAAGGCAAGGTTCTCCTCATGACGCTGGAAAACAATTAGAAGCTTTTATAAATGATTTGAATGAAGCCAAGAGATGTGCATTTATTAACACTCATCTAAGTCGATTTAGAGACTTATTTTTGCATTTTAATGTCTGTCCGGTGCACTCCAAGATCACGGAGCTGGAGTCTATGTACAGAATAAGAAACTCACTGGAAGGACAGCTACTTGCTTTTTTTTCTTGAGAAAGACTGAGAAAAGTATGTAATGCACCTCTACCAAAAGAAGGTGGTAGTAATGGTCCTAGAAGCTGTTAGCTGATTACCATTAGACGCGCCAACAGAAGAAGCAACACATTAGCTACCATTTACTGGCAGATGAAATGTGTGAGGCACAGTCAGATTAGATTCCACTGTAAAAACAAGAGAAACATACAAAGCAAAAGGCCTGAAAAATACATGAAAACATGTTCCACTGCAAACTCCACCAGGTAAAGCGAGCACACCAAGCTCAAGCGTCATGTGAAAGTGGAGTGGATAGAAAATTAATCCAATAATTTCTGATGAATCAAATTGTAATTCTGCTTTAAATGGCTATCCCTAATACATGGTGAATGAACTAGTTCTTATATAGCGCTTTTCTACTTAAGCACTCAAAGCGTTTGCATTCACCCATTTACACCACATTCATACAAGCACTTCCATATGAAGCTAAGTTAAGTGCCTTCTGTCTAACAGCATTAGAGTGCAACTTGGGGTTCAGTATCTTGCCCAAGGACACTTTGGCACGCAGCCTGGAGCAGCCAGGAATCGAACCACCAACTTTCCGATTGGTACAGTAGGTGACCTGTTCTAGCTCCCGAGCCCCCCTGTGCCCCAGTGACAAAAAACTGAGCTCAAACCCATGGAAAACACTGGTACGCTATGATTTAAATACTTTTCAGACTTTAAGTGATTAACTGCCATTAACAGCCCTTATGATCAGCCACAGGAGTTGTGGTTTTCAGGCAAGAGTTAGCTTCAACTTCAGGCCATCAAAAACACCACAGGCACGAGTTTGATAAGTGGAAGTTTAGTCATGATCACATAAACACCTGGAAAAAAAACTGATCAGCAGATCTGTAATCACAGCATTTGTACATTCCCTACTAAAAATCCACACCTGTTTGAATTCAGCCTCAGCCTCATATAACCAAGCGTGCTTCAGTTTCTCCTTGTCTTTCGCCAGATCCATTATCTGCTCAAAGGAAGCATTATCCTCACTGGTATTCTTAGCAAGGAAGCGGTCCAAACTGGGCAGCTGTTTTTCTTCTGTCTCGTCAGCCCTCTTCTCTAGAAGAAGAAAAAAAGAACATCAATTTAGTGTCAAACACGTCAATCCTTAGAATAAATGAGAAACAGAACAGTATACAATATGGGAAAGGTACATAAGCTTCAATAAAGGGTTTAAAAGTGAGACACGTGTAGTTTTAATAAATTATACTCAGTGGATTATGTCATGTATTCATCATGCTACTTACTTACCACCATCTACAACTTTATGAGAATAAGTGGAAGCAGGGGATCCTGGGTGGCCCACTGGTGTCTCAAAGCTGGCAGGAGTCACATCTAGCACAAACAAGGCAAAAAAATACCAGGTGAATTCAAGCTGAACCTCCCATGGTATATAATTGTTGGCATGTGGAGTATTTTTACTTGGAGCACCAGATAAATCCCCTTTTAGTAACGTTCCACTCACATGGTGCAGAAGACTGTGGTGTAGATTTTGTCAATGATGATCCGTATCGAATGGAAATCTCTCTCATTCTCTCCAGGTCTCCATTCTCCTCTGCTTCTAGATATTCCTTCTGTGCCTGCAGCTTTGTCACATCTGGGAAAAAGTCCCTCTGGATAATTTTCTCTAAGCTCTATCAAAAATAAACACAGGCAGAAGGTGAAAAGGAGAAATTAACAGCCAATATTAGTTTATGGCATATACAGGTGTAGTTTTAAGTTTACATCCACTCATCATAGGTATGAATGTCATCGCAATTTTGTGCTTTTAATTATTTCTTTGAACTTCCCAGGGTGGAATGGTTGTACAGCATACATACATCTTTAATGATTTTTAAAAAACAAGAATTGGGTGTACAATTTATTTTGGATTTTCTCTAAATCACACAGGGTCAAAGGTATATATAAAGGCTTGTTTAGGATATTCAGGAACAACCCAGAAACCACCAAAGCTCAAACCTGCCATGAACTGGAAACTACTGGTATACCAGTGTCACTGTCCAC
Source organism: Apistogramma diplotaenia (assembly GCA_015052665.1). Taxonomy (NCBI): domain Eukaryota; kingdom Metazoa; phylum Chordata; class Actinopteri; order Cichliformes; family Cichlidae; genus Apistogramma; species Apistogramma diplotaenia. Next base: position 15,782 of record VOQJ01016113.1, on the reverse strand, counting down.
AGTAATGAGGATTTTACATCTCCATGGACAGAGACTGAGAAAGAAGCCCCTGCTCCAAAATTGACACCTTCAAGCTCAACAGAAATTTACAGCTGCCCACACGAACAAACCAAAGATAAAGGTTTTATGATCTGACAAGACAAAACTTGAGCTATTTGGCTACAATGACAAAGGTTGTGTTTGGAGGACTAAAGGTGTGGCTTTCAAAATTAAGAACACTGTACCAACTGTAAGCATGGTGGTGACAGCATCACAGAGTTTTTTGTTTTATGGGAGGGTGGATATGATGTACTGGTACATTGTGAGGATGGAAAAATAAAGGATGTCATTCAATTTCACCTAAAATCAACAGCTTGATGGTTGAAACTTGGACAATATTTGATTTTTCAAAAGGACAATGATCCCAAACACACACCAGAACTAGTTCTGTAATGGATAAAGTTGGGTAACATTAAGCCGCTGGAATAGCCTTCCCAAAGACCTAACCCCAACGACCTGCCAGGAAACCAAACAATTTAAATGAGCTCCACCAAGTCTGCCAGGAAGAGTTGACAATTATCCATGCAGAATTATGCCAGAAGTTTGACGGCTAACAAACGTCTGGTTGAGGTGCAGCTTACTAAAAGGACATTTCACCAAACATTTGTGATTTAATGTTCTATTTAACCACTAATGTGTATTTATATATTTGAGCCTTTATCTATAACTTTGACCATTGGTAGATTAGATAAACTTCTGACCACAACAGCAGGAGCTGTCAATGGGAAACTACGAGTTTGATTTCTAATACCTAAAACACTTACTCACTTTAATACAGCAAGATGATTTGTATCAAGCCCCTATCGTTGATGTGGAGGGTTCAAAAAATTATATAAAAGTAACTTTTTCTCAGGGAGTGCATATTTTTTGGACCTGCTATATAAAACATCTATCACACCTGCTAGTGTTTACCTAGCACTAGCGCCTGTCTGTATCAGCCATTTATTTACCTCGATGTACTCCTCCTCATCCAGGACTTTTCTCTTCACCTTCCCCTTCTCTTGTTCCTCTGGTTGTTGTTGTTGGAGAGCCACTGTTGAGACCGCCACAGGAACGAGAGTCCCGGACAGCGCTTTCCTCACGCTGGCGCTGCCCTCCATTGTGGACCCCGTTAGCCTCCTAGCTTAAGGGCTAAAAAAATATCCTTCCTCCCAACAGTAACGGAAATAAAATTATTAAAGGACAGCTTTTTCGGCAGATTAACACCGTTTAAACAGTTAACCAATAGCGTAAATAACCAGACATTTAAAAATGCCGAGCGCCACCATCTGTAGCGCATTAGCTAAGTTTTAGCCTCCAGCGTACAAACGACGCACAGCCGGAAAGGTTACGTCACCGGAAGTTTACAGCTTCTCTGGAATTTTCCAAAATAAACGTTAACGTCTAACAGCAGTTCAACATTTTTTCTACTGCGTGTGGCAGGCATGCCAAACTTTAATCACTTTTATCAGTAAGTTTGATCTGGCTGGAAAAACAAAAACAAAACATAAACGATATAATGTATAACAACCTAATTTTTGTTTTGTTTAGAATAATAGAGGCGAAAAAGTGCAAAAATAGATGCAGATTCAACATTATGTTTTATCACAGGTGGATTACAGACAACAGTGGCTCTACAGAAGCACGAGAGCATCACATGTGCAGTTTTTAGAACTAAACAATTATAATATTTTATCACATTATTCTTTACAGTGTGAAGAATTTCTCCAGATCTAGAAATACTGTTAACTTTTGAACCACTTTGTGTCTGCCATCACCAGAAAAGGAACATTTTATGAAAAAACTGATATTAGAGATACTAAAGATATTAATAACTTTCCCATATAGCAACGCATCCACTGGGCCCGTTCTGGCTTCCTGGTTGCATGTTTGGTGCCAGTGGTCTGTGGTATTTCCAAAACAGCCTTTATTATTTGCTAAACAAACACTGTGAGGTCAGATCTAGAAGCAGCACGCCTACTCAGCTGACAAAGAAATGCTACAGAAATTTCTGCTAGTAGAAGACATTCTTTTAAAGGAAAGTTAATTATTAAATTCTATCTTTTATCATTTAAATTATATGATTTTTTTCTGTGGGTGGCACAGAAAATTACATCTCTTCATTCCTTTGAAAAAAACAAGCAAACAAAACTTTATTTGTTCTCAAGGACACTTTTCTCACAGTCGGTGCAAACTACAACAACCCATTTACAAATTCAAGATTTTACTTCCAGTAAGAGCATCAGCACATGACCCATTCAACCACTCAGACTCACAAATGAGCTATAAATATATGGTTACATATAAGAATTTTATGTTACATGTAGGAATTGTTTGGATTTGAACACACATCCATGCAACGTTTTGTTGTTTAGTTTTTTTCTGTGCTTCCCACAACAAATGAAAGTCTTTTCTGACGTCTCCACTTGGCTCTTCTGTTTTTAAACCAAACCTGTTTGGCAGAAAAGAGGCAACATTGTTGAGATCCCAATTTATTGTTAAACTCTTACATTTAGAACAGTTTCTATTCACATGTACACAAGTAGCAAAGCACCAGACACAGATATGTAATAAAAACACAGCAAAAGTAAGAGCTAAATGTGATGCCGCAGTGTTACCTCTACTCTTTCTTCTCTTAAGTGAGTTCGCTGTGCGAGTTTCTCCCTCGTGTTCACATCTGGATATTGGTTCTGCAGGAACAGCTCTTCCAGTGCATCCAGCTGTTCCTCAGTGAAAATGGTACGGTGACGCCGGGTTCGCCTCTGCAGCTGAGTGGGTGACTGCTCCTCTCTGTGAGTGTCTCCCAGCCTGCATGAATCTGAGATGATTGCCGGGTTCCAACCATACTGACAAGCTGCAGGGACGAGGTCTGATTTAAGGTTTGAGAGCAGAATAAGCGCAATTAAAGACAAAAAAAAGGAAGTGTGGTCTTACCTTCGTGGATGAAGTCAGTCTGGAGTATGTCAGCACAGTGTGAGCAGTAGCAGCAGCACAGGCAGGCGTGATGAACTGCCTCTGTTTGGCCTCCAGCAGGAGTCCCTGTCTTCTCCTTTAAGGCAAGACCACTCGCTCCATACGACCATTTATCTCCACTGCTGCTCGGATACTTGCTCAGTATGTTCTCAATACTGAAGGGGAACTTCTGTCTCTCCATCCGGATCAGTCCTTCCATCTCCAAGGGAGTTCCAATGAAAGCACAAAGCAGTGGCGATCACGGGATATTGCGACACACACAGCACCTTTTTGAGCCTCGGTTGCTCTTCTCCTTCTCCTCTCTCTACAGCAGCGTATCAGGCCCTTATAGTGAAATTGGGAGGCCAAAAAAAAAAAGTAAAACTATAATCCCCCCTGTGGACCAGACACATAAAAACGGTTGAAACTTAATTCCTTGCTAATCTGGGCAGTTTTGTGAAGAGGTTAGGGAGGACGGCAGATTCGGTTAATCTTGCCTCATTCCTTTCTTCAAAAGAAATCAGATTTTGCTGCATAAAATGAGAAGTGGAGAGCTCCTAAGATCCTTATTGTTAAGGGTTTTAGAGGAAAGGGGATTGCTTGGTATTAGAAACCTGGATTTAAAGATGAACGTTCTTGGTGTGGCCACATGCTGAATCTGAGGATTAGTTCTTCAAATTCACTTCATAATGTCACTGCCCTGTTTAGCTTTGTCAAAAAAAAAAAAGATCTTGTGTAAATTAGCACATTTATTTACACAAGCTGGGCCTACACTGTCAGCAACAATGCACACTAATTACAAAGTGATTAGGGAGTCACAGATGAACGGGTGACTCATAGTGTCAGTGATGTACGGCGACACTGATGGATCTGTATGTTTGCACATAGCAGGAGTAAAATCAGAAAAGGGAGCCATCCGAGTGGTTTGTATTCACGATCGTGCATCATGTGTCTTATCTTTGTGGTGCAGTCTTTTCAGTCTGACTTTTCTGACAATGTGCACAGCTGAGGTAAAGCTATTACAGGTTAAATTCACCCTCCACCCCACCCCCACGCCCAACAAATCCTGTGATTTCATACAAGGCAATACACCTTTTTTTTTTTCCCCTCCCAGAGAATTAATGGATTTCCACAATCTGTCTTAAGCTCCCTTTATAAGAGCTTTTTGAAAACAGATAACAATAAACACCATCTCATCCTTTTCACTTGGGTTTAATAGCGCTCAGATTCTTGATGTATAGTTTGCGGAGAAAGTGAGATCCTTATCTGCAGTTATTGTAGTTCTCAATAGAAGGAATTGTACCATATCCATGTTGGTTCAAACAGTTCAAAATTCATTACTGGGGATTACAACGACAAAGTTTCATTTTGTCGTTGTAAGCAATATATGGTACAAAGAGTAAAAGTGAAGAGAACCACAGTCGCTGGCTGGCAGGTGACAAATTTCTGGATTTTTAAGGGGCTCAAAAATAGTATCAAAGACAAAAGAATAACGTTTATTGGCAAAAAATTTTTAAAAGATAATGTTTCAAATTGTTAGCAATTTTGTATAAAACAAGAGATGATTTAATCGATGACGCGTAATCAATCACTGATAAAGCTATAGTATAATTTTAGGATCTATATTATCACTATTTCTTCTAGAGTAGTTGCACCTGATTCACAGTTCAAAATTATGTTTTGTTGTTGTTGTTGTTTTCCTTAAACTGGGCCTTGAAGCAACCCCTCAGTCAACTTTCTTCTGATTGGCTGCCCCTCGTAAACAGAAGGTATAAACAGTAGATGGTTGGGATTTCTGTTTGCTTGAGATGATCATACTGAGCATGTCTGTTATCACTCATATCCTGTTTGGCTATGTTTAATATGAGCATCTACGGCTTATGGCTCACTTGTACTTCCATATATTTCTTGCTGTGATGTAGTGTGGGGATTAACCTTTAAAATGACTGGCACTCCTAGTCCTGGTCCCAATTCCATATGGGGATAGATGCTTCAGGAAGGGGATCCAGTGTAAAATCTTTACCCAATCAAGTGTTTTAAAAGAGATGTAGTAAAGGAGTACTGGGAGGCACACGGCAAAGAGAGAGGTGAGGCTGGTCACTAAGAAAGGAGAAAAGGACGTATCGCTAAGCAGAGAACTTAAGCTGGAAAGGATGTGCAGCAGGTTAGGGTGATTGAGGACAGAGAAAATGCACTAATAAGTGAAGGTGAAAGGAGTACTTTAAGCAGCTTACGAATGAAAATTATTGAGTGAAACTCAGTAGATTCATGCGGAAGAATGAGAGGAAAACAAGAGTAAAAATGAAAATGCAAAGAAGGGAGGTGGACCTGGAGATGCTAAGATTTTTCACTGTGAGTGAGCAGAATTGACGGGATTAGCAGTGAGTAGATCAGAGGGACAGTTCAGGTTGAACGGTTTGGAGACAGAGTTAGAGAGGGAAGGCTGAGATGGTCTGGACATGTTCAGAGGGATAGTGGATATATTAGACAAAGGATATTGAAGATGGAGCTGCCAGGCAGGAGGAGGAAAAGAGGAAGACCACAGAGAAAATTCATGCATGTGATGAAAGAGGACATGCAGAGGATTGGCGTGACAGAGGAGGATGGTAGAGATAGGGTGAGATTGAGGCAGATGAACCCGATGACCCCCTTGAATGTTTTTCAGTATACGTCCTCTTAAGGGTTACGTGTCACGATCTGATATTTTAAATGGCTGTTCAGACAGAAAATCAGTGGGCGGAAAAATGGGAAGCTTTAAGGACACAAATCAAATCAGCGCAATTCAGACAGGAGACATTTGATTGTAAACACACCCACACACTGACTGTGGATAAATGAGCACGGCAGCAGAACGCTCATGTGTGAATGCTGGACCAGGGGATCAAACCCTGCTCTCTCCGTTTACTCCAGAACTTTGTGCAGAGAAAAACTGTCAGAGACTCAGCCAACGCTCGTCAGATAACCACCCCATCGCTGCATAAACTCTATTTATTTGACCGCATTGCGCAATGTTTTTTTTTTGTGTGTTTTTTTTTTTAATACTGTCACCCAGGATATGAAAATGAGACGTGTGATCTAGTGTTAAGTTTATCTGGCTTCTTCAAGACTGAGCTTCCAAGAATAAGATGGAATCACAATGACAGTAGCAGTGAAAAATTGTGTAATTGCTCTTTTGAATGCATTTTTCTGCTGCAGAGTTTCTCTCCCTCTCGCTCCTTCCTCGTACCCATATTATGAGTGTAATTCATTTTCTATAGAAACATCAGTTATATTGTTGTTATTTTTTTTGTGCCTGATGATTGTGTATTAAAAATCTGACACTGACAGCCCTAATGTGCATGTGAACAAAGATTTCAAGAGACTTATGCAGATGTTTTGCTGTCAGCACTGAGATCTTTGTCACTTCTTTTTCTTTTTTTTTAGGAGTGCACGTTGTTCTCATCGTGTGATCTTTGCAGAATGTTCATCTCGGCGGCCCTGGATTTTCCCACATTCATAGACACTTTCTTTCTACTGTGGATTACTTGGCCTTTAAAAGGCCCTTTGAAGCCTTTTTCTAGTTTCATGTAAGGTCCTGTGAAAGCTGTTGTGTTTGATGTGCACTTTGAAAGTAACCAGACTCTACACGCCTTCATTAAAGGGAGGGACACCCCTTCAGCGCACACTTCCAAACTCACATCTTAGGTTCCCTATATATTTTTGACTTTTGACTCCTTAAAATGAACCAAAGTCTACTTGAGACCTGCAGAGATCCTAATCTGAAATTTTGGTACATCAAACTTAAAGAATAAACAGACACGAAGCATGCACATACAGTTATGCAGCGTGTTTGAATGTAACTTTTCCATCTCCATTCGAGCTAAATATTACGAGCCTGAAAGGAAGCTAACAAAAGCTGTGAGAATTTGCTTTCTCACAGCCTCATCTGACAGCTTTTCTGCCTTTATTGGTGCTGCATTTTCTTTTCTTTGTGTTTCCCCAAAGTTTCCTCTTTTGGGAACAGTTTCGGTGCTATATGTTCATTCATTACCCTCTGCTCTAACAGTATATTATATGTGTTCTGAATGTCCTTGATCTACTTGTCTGTGAAGGCTACTTGACCCAAGATTTAGTAAATAAAGATTGTTTAATAGTACAGATTGTTTTTCCAGAAGATCTGCTCTAAAAACACAGAGTAGAAAGGCCAAAACAAAGCTGATACCAAGAACTCCAGGGTCATCCTGAATCAGCAGCTGTTCAGAGCTGGCACCTTCAGTATTTCTGATTAATATATCTGATGTAATAGGGACAGAAGTCTTTGACTATAAAAAACTGTGTTGTACCCAGAAAAGGGGCCAAACTTGTGTTTGGAATCCTTTTTCATCTAAAACGAACACGCTAGCACCACCATTTTTATCTAGTTTCTACATGTTAACCTGCACTTCACCCATGATGGCAGTTTTTATGCTTTCTCCACAGCCACTTTAGAAAAGTGTCTGTCCTGCAGTGCTGTAGTCAGAATGTGGTTCATCTTATTAATATGTGAGACAGCTGGATACACGTACAGTCACCTTGCTGTCATCCCTGTTGGAGAACACCTTCCCCATAAAGACCACCCACACTTTTTCTTTCTTTATTGTATAGCATAATTGTTGTTGGGTCTTGCTGCATCTATTTATTATGCATTTGTTTCTGCTATGTCCACGTTGCTGCTGTAACCATGTGAATTCCCCCAAGTCTTATCTGATGAAATGCGCCGCCGTGTGGCGAAAGCCTGCAGCGCACAGTGATGACGGCAGAGCGGCACGGCGCGGCAGACGGCCACGCTACTCGCGATAACACGCGTTGGCAGCAGCAGCAGATGGGCGGGAAAGGTGGGAGAAGACTGCCGCTTCCGCGTCCGCGCAGCACTGACGACGCTAGGGCAAAATGGACGATAAGTTAATATTGGCTGTATTTAATTACCCAGAGCTGTACAATGTCACTTTGCCGAATTACCGCTGCACGGAAAGTCGGACAAATGCCTGGAGAAGCATCAGCATGGACCTGGGACTTACAAGTGAGTATCCAGTGTGTGTGTTTTGTTTATTACAACTTTAATGGCAGTTATTATTTGCTCGGCTGATGTTGGCATCGAGGACTGAACAGACGCAAAATTATAACTGCGCGTTTCTGAGAGCTGTAGGTGTGTTTGGAGGCATTTTATAGCAGTTTTTTTGTGTCTCTCCGCACTGCCCTGTGGTGTAGATGCAGCGGCGCGCACCGTGTTAGCGGTAGCAGGCGCAGCTCGCACGCCGTGGGCCCGTGGGCTGCGTAGGCCGCGCCGCACCGAGCGCAACGGTCCCCCCGCTCCTCTGCCGCGTGTCCAACACGGCGCGCCGGAGGAAGAAACCCGCGCGCCGGCACGCAAGTCTTGCGTCTCGCTCGGTAACACCGAAATGTAGCGGAAGCGCAATCGTGTGTGGGATAAAACAGTCGGAGAGCCTCGGGACGGAGCCCCCAGCACTCACATAGGAGCAGGTGCACGACTGTGCGGTCGAGGGTGAACTCATGCACTCCAGACATGAAAAGAAAGGGGAATACAAATGGAAAAACAAACAAAAACATACATTACAGGCACGAGAATGTTGTCGAGGGAAATCACTTTTTATAAATAAAGCTAAAAATAGCAAAGATTGAACCGAAGTGCAGAGGGTTTTCTGTATGTGAGACATTTTGGTGCCCACCAAAGAGGTTTCAGCTTTTCCCCAAAGTCATCTGGGATTTAATTTACTCAAGCACAAAATACATTTTTGTTTACTGAATCTCCACACAAAAGGAATCAAGCCAGTCCTTTTTGGGACACTTAAAATATTTTTATGGGACTGTTAAATTTGCTGCTGCTGCCCTCTTTGCCAGATTGCTTTTGAAAAAGACATTTGTAATGTCAGTAAAACTTCTTACACAGATAAATAAGTCATTTTCTGGTAAATCCCAGAAACCACTTTTCAGCATGACACCGAACAGCAGAAAACCACACTGGGTGCCACTCTTGACAGCTAAGAACTGGAAAATGAGGCTGCATGTCACAAAATATCACAAAAATTGGACACTGGAAGGATGGGAAATGTTGCCTAGTCTAATCAGTCTGGATTTCTGCTGGTCAGAATTTCAGGTAAATAATATGAAAGTACCAACAGAGCTTTGTTTAAATGCCAGAGTCAACCTGAATTTGGCTGCTGATCGTACCCATCTTCTAATGGCTGCTTCTAGCAGGACATGTCCTCGAGTTCTCTGTACTCAAATGTCCTCAACAGTCAGCAGATCTCGATCCAGCAGAGCACCTTTGGGATGTGGTGCAACAGGAGATTTAGGCGGATGCTGTCATATCAATATGGACGAAGGTCTCTCAGGAATTTTTACTGCACTTCGATGAATCAGTGTCCAACACAGTACTAGCAAGGTGTACCTAATGAAGTGGCTGGTGAGTGCATATAGACTAATGACACAGTATAGTGACCAAGAGATTGAGACAGATTCACAGATTCTTGACCCGTATATGTCGTCTTGTTGCTTAGTTGGTGAAACAGTATTGTTGATGTACATCTGACTGATCAAAGAAATTTTCCTGCCTCTCTCGGCTCCCTGATCTCATAACTTCTTTATGGCTCAACCTTCATTGTATCCAGACCTGTCAATATCATTGTAGTTTCGCACCGGCTGAGCCACTCTCTGCTTTAAGCTCACTGTGAGGCAGGATATTTAATAAACCTGGACTTTGAGCCATTCCTGCAACAAGAAGAAAACGACTTATTTCTTCTTGTAACTTTGTAGTGCAAAACACTGAGACAAGTACAGAACTTGGTCCACTAATTAATCAGGATATTAATTATGGTATTATTTAAAATGTACAAATATTGCATGCAGCTTTCTGCAATTGTAGTCTGCATACTAGCTTATTTTTGTCAACATGCTTGCTTGCATTGTGAGACAGAATTAATGTTCCTGTGGTTTCTTGCTCCTTACATTCTAATCTTCTTCTTTTCAAGCTGAGGAGTGCAAAAGAAGATGGAAGAACATGAGAGACAGGTACCTGAAAGAGGTACGAATGGAGATAAAAAGCAAGAAGCAGGGAGAAAACCTACAAAGCAAATGGAAATTCAGACAACTTATGAACTTCATCGCACCGTTCACCGGGTCAAGAAGCGGCGTGCATGACATCTGCAGTAACAACGATGACGACCACGACAATCCTGACAACGAATCTGGCAACACGGAAGGAGAAACCTCTTTGTCAGAGGCAATCAAGACGCCACAGACGGCTGCGAAGGTCCCCGTGAGTCTGCCTGACCTCAAACCGCAGGTGACATTTGTAACACAGCTCCCATCGACTCAGGACACACAGATGACCCAGCTGGCTGTTCTGGCCAAGATACCGTCACCTCTACACGTCCCCCCCGTTACTAATGTTATCGGACGGAAACGGAAACTGATCCAAGAGCCGCAGTCACCGCCTTCCTCCCAAAACACGCCCTCGCCGACAAAATGGCTGGTCAAAGACAATGTCGCTTCTTTTCCCAGCAAGCCGCGGGACGAGGACGAGCTGTTTCTGCTGAGCTTTGTTCCCGCTCTGAAGCGCCTCGCTCCACAGAAACGGTGCGAGACAAAAATAAAGATCCAGCAGATTATGTACGAAGCAGAGTTCAACATTACACAGCCAGAGAAGAAGGCGGAGACGGAAACAGCGCACTAATTGACACTTTTTTGTATTTTTTTAAATATAACCCTACCACAAAATGAGCAAATGATCTATTTTTTCTTCAGAGTACAAAGTGGTAGACATTGGAAGTTAAACATTTTTAACTGTATTGGTTTGTCCTGAATTGTGTATTTATTAGTCAATGAAGCAATGAAAACAATGAATTTACACCATAAACAGTTGACCTTTATTTACATAACTTTATTATCAATAGAGTGAAATCACATTTAGAAAAGCTGATTCTTAGTCAACAAATCTTCATTTTTACTCTGTAATAATTACAGTATTTTACATTTAATTACAGTTACACAGTAAACTGAGCAGAATAACGGTGCAGATGAACACTGAGTAGTAAATGAGTCTTTCTGCTTACACACATTCCTAAAATAAAGACTTTCAGTGAGATTTTTGTCATTTCTGTTGACGAGATGCACAATTTGTAAAAACCATATACTGTAATGTAAAAGTGCACACCATAGAAGTGTTTGTTTATATCTGGACAATCAAATATTTGATTCAGTTTCAAGTGGCTCCTGGAAAGGACGATATAGATGAATTTGCCCACCCAGTAGGTTTTTCAAATATTACATTTAGAATTGTCAAATTCTTTGATAGTAAAATTAAAATCAAACCTTGGCATCAGAACCTGGTATTACTGCATTAAAAACAAGCCGGTGTTTTGCAAAAGTGTGCATTTTTAAATCACCCAGAACTATTGAGTGGGATTTCTCTCTGTACCAGGCAATTTCTTCTTTTTGAGCGATTCCTTGATGCAAATCAGTTTCCTTTCTAAGGTCCACATTGAGTGTAACAGTTAGCTGCAGATTATGTTTAAGCAACTTTTGAAATGATGCAGAACTCTGTTAAAATAATGACTGGAGCTCCAAAGCATCTCCCAAAGGACACCTCTGTTGCCACTGTGGCCAAGAGCATTATTCCCAAAGTCCTGGCTTCTTTGTGTTGTTTCACTCTAGTTTCTTTTGTTTTTTGCCTTTTCCTGGCATGCCTCACAAACAGCCACGTTCTGCTTTCTTTTTCGGATTGCAGACCCGTGCACTGTTGCCATCACTTGAAAGACTCGACCACAGATTGTGTGATGAAATGTTGGGGTTTCTGGCAACTTTTTTGCAACAAATGATCTGCACTTGGCTTGACCTTGCTGGGGAGGCCAGGCCCAGAAATACATGAAAAACAAAAAGGTAGCTGTTTAAAATTTATGGCACACAAATAATTTGGAGATAACACATGCTTCAGTGAGTTTAAACAAGGTGGGTTTTACCAGTCAGTCCCTAACGAATATCTGGAACTTGTTTACTGAGTTGCATTTTTGTTTTTGACGTTTATATTATAAAAGTGACAAAATGCCAATTATGTGTAACTTGTTTGTTCATATCACATTTATTACTAGGCACTGATTCAAAGACATTTAATAGGATAGCTTGTCTGTCCAAATATATTAAAAAAGGCAACAGTTTCCATGGGATGAACTTACTTTTTAAAAAGATATTTTCTAATAGTTTGTGTCTAAAATCACTCCTGGTTGACTTTATAGGGCTTATATTTCAGTACATTTTAACTCATAAGTATAAACATCAAGTCACTGATTCTACATATGAGCTAAAAGAAAAAAATTGTAATGAAACAAAAAAAAATACATATGATGCAACAAGTCAGATTTTACAGAAGTGAAAATTACAGTTGTGCTGCGACTGTCATTGTGAATAAGTGAATGTCGGAGTGACTCACAGCTTAAGTAATCAAAAGAAACGACCTAAAGCAGACGGTCAAACGTGGCCTGAGGGCCAGAACCAGTCCAACAAAGGGTCAAATCTGGCCCACTGCTTGACACAGTAAGTAAGAAACATAAACCATTATACAAGAGAAAAATTGCTTTTTTAATATTTAGTACTCAAAGCTTGAGGAAAAAAAAGACTGAATTCATTGATTCACTAGAATTACAGGATTAATTCCTGAAAACTGAGACGTATTAAATTTGCAATTTTTCTTGAGGCATCTCAGGGATTGAATGTGTTTTACGCTCAAAGTAAGTGGAACTATTTGGAGGCTTTAAAAAAATAGCTGAAAGTAGCTTCTGTTAGGCAACAGCTTTACCGGTTTGTGGCCGATAGTGTAAAATAAGTTTAACCCCCCGGACGTAGAGGAAGCTCATACTGTAATCAGCACAAAAGTGTAGATACTCCAGAGGTTGTGAAGTGCTTTGTAAGCATCCTGCACAGCTATGATAATATAACAACAGGCCACCGAGGTTAAACGGTTCACCCTGAAAGCTTAGGTTAGTAGAGACGTCTTCAATTGGAAATACCCGCTCCATTAAAATCTCACGAGATTTGGTGTTGAGAGAAAGAAAGAAAGAAAGAAAGAGTCCAAAGTTAACACGTTTATGCAATCAGCAGCCAAAACATAATCACCAGAGCGACAAAGAGGAAGAGTCGAGACAGAAACTGCTCATCCGTGTGCTGCGGTGTCCCAGGGGCTGCTGTTTGGGAAATTTTTTACAGAGGTTATTTGATATGTTGTTGCCAAAGACTTGGAGTGGTCACAGTGATGCGTGTGTGTGAGAGAAACAAATACCTGGAGGAGGTCTTCCATCATTGATGTTAAAAGCTGTAGCAAAAATACCGAATGGAAAGGCGCCGATCCCAAATGACATTTGGAAGCCCCCGTCTCCAAAGCCGAATCCCTGAAAACCCTGTAAAACATGTTTAAATTAAGACAATGTGGGTTCTCTTAATGAGCAGCAGTGTCTTTAAACTATCAGAGGTACACTTTAATATACAGCAAATGAGATATGACGCAAGAGCAAGTGCAAAATGATATCATTCTCAAGAGACGTGCTGCAGCTCCACACTTAACATGCAACAGATCCCAGTGGGAAATATTAGTCTGTTAATGGATACAGCAAAGGTTAGCAGCTCATCGGCTACATCATTGCATGTAATGATTTCATCATGAATGCATAAAGTTACTGGGCAGCTTATGTGGCGATAAGACACTACAACGTGTTATAAAGGGAAAAAAAAGATCGGAAAGTTTGGCACAAAGTCGGGCATTCTTCCAGACCATAATAAAAATATACTCTTGCTCCCGTGACCCAGCCCCATATAAGTGGAAGGAAATGGATGAATTGATAGATTGAGTACTTACCCCACGGTTTTCTGGCTCAGGTCTTTGTCCTTGTGGTCGAGGGGGTGTTTTTTCTCTATAAAACAGAACCACATCAATCCTTATACCTGCTACGTTTTAGAACAGTTCGTAAAGTGACTCAAAATCACTAGGACTCAATACTGTCAGTTACCCATTACTGCTCACCTGGGATCCTGCTGACCTGTGCTCCCGCGCCCATATAAGGGGATGACTTTCTCTCGGCTGATGCCAGCTTTGCATACTGGACACACTTGTCTGTTGGGTCGAGTCTCCAACCACTACGGAAATACAACAGAAATGTGAAGAAGATGATCGCTTCTTCATCTATAACAATGCGCTGCTTCTGGTTGAGTGCAAAAAAGAAAAAAAGTAGGAAACAACAGATTCAGCTTACCTGATGCAAACAAGGCCAGCTAATCAGGAGGAGATGCAGATGGAGAACAAAGAAGCACGGTTAGTTAAACATTACGTCTGAATGTCTCAAATTCACAGCTACTAAATTAGCAACGCATGTGTGACCACAAGAGGTGTACTGCAAAGAAACTTCCACATGAGGTTCTCAGCTTTTAGCTGGGATTAGACTTTCTGTCTACAATCTGCTCGGCTCCAGCTGACGTCATCGTTGCGCTCACCATCATCAAATGGTCAGTGCTCGAGTCCGTGCAGATGCCCGCGTGTCTGCTACAGTATTTTTTTGTGACTGCGCGAACCCGTCCAGAGGGAATTTACATTCCAATGCACCGACGGTGGTGAACTTCAAAGAGTTATAACAGGAACCACTACTTGGCTGTTGGGTTTCCAGCTGGCTGTCCATGTCTGCAATGTAGTATACATCTGATTTATCAAGGCCTTAGCTGACAGAACCTAAAACCCCAGGCTGAGCTTACTTTGTCAATCCAGACTTTCTGCTTTAGTCTCTCAGTGCCACATTGTTCAGTCACAGACATAAGAGCTGCAGGTATAAAGAATCAAGGTATCAAAGAAACAGGCAATATTAACTCATCCCTAAACTCAAGTACATCCATAAAATTAGAAAATAATTACTTTTCTGTAATATTTTCATTGTAATGAAGTAGCAAATGCAAACGGTTATGCATTAAATTATTAATAATCACAAATGTCTTAGCATATCTCATGATGTTTGCTAGTTACAAACTGATATAGGTCTCTAGGAGCTGTGCTGATGTGTACCCAGCTCCAAAGTCTGACACAACTTGGGGGTCTGGGCTGCTTCTTAGCGGCATGTAGCCTTAATACCCTGGAAAAAAAAGGGGAAAAAAAAGAGAAGTAAACAAGTCACAAACAGCAGCACGGATCTTACCAGAAGAGGTGTCCACACAAGCTAATCACAGCATCCTTGGCCGTGTCCAGGCATATGTTGCACTCGAAGGTGCTGTCCTGGCTGCCACCGTCAGCCGCGGTCGAGCTGCTGGATCCGGGACTTGTGTTCTCAGCGCCGGCAGTCGGAGGGCCAGCGGTAGCCATTTGTCACAGCTTAAATCCACTACACAAGTACCTGGGGTGACTATACTGGCATCCAGCGTCTCAATACATACGCATAAAGAGGTCCAGTGGCCAAGAAGTGGGGCTAACGAGACGAGGCAGGAGTGAAATCACACACAAAAAATCACCTGCTGGAAAACACGTCCATATATCAACTGTTTACGCGAACGTTAGCAAGCCAAGCAACACTGACCACGAATGACAGCTTCACCGACAGAATAAACCCACATCTGAGCAACAGATACTAAACCGCGTCATTCAAAAAAGTTTTCGATAATGAGTGAAGCTCGTAATTTGCTGAAAGATTCAAAATAAAGAGCCTTACCAAGAGTTGCATCACACCTTCGACAGCTCCGCTTAACCGGTAGTAGATCCCCGAAGGGGGCGTGGCTAATGCTAGCTACGTGGGATTTTGTTTCCCTAAGTT
>VOQJ01016109.1:35914-53251 GCA_015052665.1 Apistogramma diplotaenia | reverse complement strand
AAAAGAATGTAATCAATAAAGCATCACAGCATATCTAATTCTGGATGCATTTTTTCCAAGGGGGGCAAATGTGACTACAAACGGCAACTACGTACAGTCATAGGCTACAATGACAGGCAATGGTGCACTGATTCACACATGAGTGCTGTATGTTGTATTTTGTTGCCGATTGTGTACTGATTGTTTGGAGGTGCTCATACACTTGTGTCATAGTTGAGTTGTTTGATGTTTGCTTTTGCTCCATATTTTAAGTGTTTTGGCACAGTTAAGAGCCTTTTGCAAGCAAAATGTGTCATTTTGACCACTGTGGCGCTGTTTAGGCCTCTGCGTTAACGGTTTTGAAGATGTGGATTTTCAGTTGACGGCTGCATCAAAGCAACCAATAAAAACTGTAATGAATATCTTTAAGTAATATCTTCTCGTTATAATCACTGAATCAGGACAACTGAAACTAAACTGTGGTCTGTGTGGGGTTGTGTTGATTAGGGAAAACAGAAAAAAAAAATTCTGAGAGGCAAAAAGAAACCTGGGGAGCACTCTGAAGCTAAAAACATCTGATTTAAAGAATATGGAATTAACAGGTGTATCCAGACAATAAAGAAGAAGAATACAATTTCCTGAAAATGTGGCACCATTTAAGGGGAAATAAACAGCCTCTCCAAAGGTATAAGATTGATTTTTGAGAATCATTGTTACAACATTGTTACAACTGACCAAACCAAAATTACTAATTGTAATAAGTTTATTTCCTCTTGTTTCCAAGTGTTGGGTGTCAACACATCCTGGATTGGGCAGCAGCGCCATCTGCTGAAAGCTCTGTGTTACAGCCTGGCTTTCAGCCTCCAATGGCCGTCAAACATTCACAGAAGTTTTAATGAAAAACCCAAACGAACAAGGATTTGCAGCAGCTCTGAGAATTGTTGGATCGATCAGTTATTTGTGATTCTATCAGCATGCAAATCAGAGCTGCATCCAGTATTATGCCAGTCCACTGCTGCCCCACAGAACCTGATGTGTGTGGGAGTGGATGAGGGGCTACACGAAGCCCCGGCACAAGGTTTTAAAAAAAAGAATAAGCTAAAAAATAAACAGTGGAGGTAGATAAACAAGTAATTAACACACACACACATACACACACTAATATTAATATTGAAAAATACAACAAGGAAGCTCAGAATATGACAGTGGCATAGAAGCCTTACTGTGAGTCTATCAGTCAGAGAGCACAGAGCCTTTAACTCAGATGTTCCAAAGTAAAATCCCTTCCTCAGTCAAAACAGGCTCAAAACCTTTCTAAATAAAAGCGTCACATCTGCTCATATCATTTAGCCAGAGTGATCGGCTGTTACACACCACAGTACAGGAAAGAGAACACATACGTCTCACACACTGTCCTTACCTCCTCCTGTGGGGGGAGCAGATTCTGAGCATTCAGTGCCACATGTTCTTGCACTGTGACAGCGAGCTGCAACTGGGAGAGCCCGTTAAGCAGGGAGCGCTTTTTCACCTCTCCCTCTGTAGTGTGGCTGGCTAGGATTCTGTAATATTAGTAAAAAAACACAAGATAAAAGGTAGAAGAAGACAGAGAACACGTGGGCACAATTCCAATTCATCGCCTACACCCGGACTCGATAATGTGAGGTCACCCTTGCAGCTCCTGCAGGGCTTCTTGAATCAGATGTAAGGCAGAAATTCAGCTGCAGGTTTTCTCAGAAACATGAACTACTACTAAGCACCTGGAACCTTGTATACGCAGATGGATGGCTTACTGTAAGATCACCTACAATTTATTGGACAAAGACAGAACTTTGGTTGTGCTCCTGTACACCACCACAGTGGATTTTAAATCACTCACTATATGATTTAAGTTTAGGCTTTCAGCTTTAATTGGAACGGGTTTTACAAAATATTTGCATGAATGTTTTAGGAATTACAGCAGTTTTAATACACAGTCCTTCATTTTCAAAGGCTCTAACAAACTAAGATAATGCTAAACATAAGGACTGTTTTTGATACTCGCATGAACATTCGTTGCAGTCAGTGGCTGAAGTTATTCATACCTATGAACATTGAACTCACACTCATACCCATTAGAATCACTAATTAACCTAACCCCAGTAACTGCACGTCTTTGAACTGTGGGAAGAAACTGGAATAAACCCAGGCAGCAGGAGAAGATGACTTATGATACCCAAACTACTGAATACATTATGAGTCTTTTTTCAAAAACTCCAAAAATCACAAAGCCATGAACAATTTTGTAATTTCCACAAAAGGGACAGAGTGAAGCAGGTGGATTGGATTTGGGCAGATCTGTGTGAGAAAACAAGACCGAATCAAAGTGAGCGTGGGGAAACAAGTTAAACATTTACTTACTGTAATAAAAACGTACATATTGCTCGATTTCAGGACTATTCTATTTTTAAATACTGTTCAATTTAGGTCTGGTGAAGCTGTTGGCTGACTGACCTCAGACCCTGTGCACACTCTGCATGCGCCTCTGCTGCCTGTTGTCCACAGCCGAGCTTAGTGAAGGCAGTGGCACACTCTCTGAGTGCATCACAGGCATCCTTTAGTCTCTGGAAAGCCTCACTGTGGAGGGTCTCCAAAGGTTCCCCACTCCCACGTATGCATTCCAAGGCTCCTCTGAAACATGACACAGCACACTGAGTTAGATAAAGGTTACAGAGTGTAGCTATTACTACATTATAAGTCTTGTTGATGTGTTCACATTCATAATATGATATAACAAATGTTCAAATGAATTACACTAAACTAGACGACTGAAAGCCATTTAAAATCTGTATAAATATTCTTTTTTAAGGTTACATTTAAGATTTAACAGGAAGGTAAAGGCTAGAAAAGACAAAACAAAATTAATATAAAAGTCAGAACTAAACAGCTCAAATGTTCATGTTTACCTCTTCTTTAATGAGGTGATCATGGCTGTGAGCTCTGCGGCTCGGTTTACCCGCTGCTCCAGGACCAGCTTCAGAGCCCCACAGCCTTCTTTTATAATCTGATCAACCTATAAAAGAAAAAAGCATGAGGGAACATTTCTACAAACACAACAGAGTCACCAGAAGATTGAAATTCTGTACCTTTGTTTGTGAATCTTTGTCCTTGTGGCCTAGCACAGCTGTGACCTTGGTAAGGCTGAGCTGGTACCAGAATTGCTCGTCCCCACCCAGGGCTTGGGCTTTGTCCAGCAGGATCAGAGCCTGGACATGGTTCTGCTCTTTACAAGCCAGACTGGCCAGATGGAGCAAACTTCTTGATACAGCATTCTGGTCTCTGAGCACCTGAACACAAACGTGTTGAATTAGAAATGTAAGCAATTATAAAATGAGCAACCAAACGCAATTTGGACCAATGTGGAAGGAACTCAGGTCCAGAATGCAAACTGTCAGATGTGTCATTTTGTTGTTTTTGTAGCATTAAAGACGACATCAAAACACGTGCCACCCTTCAACTGATTTCTATCAGATTTAATATTCTACTTCTGGAGCGTCGGCTGAATATACGGACCAGCGTGGGATCCAAGGGGTTCCAAAGTGACCCACTCCTGTAATCACATCATATTTTCTGTAATTAAATTCAGTAATCACATTATGGTTACATAATTAAGATGTTACTTGCATAACACATGAGCTTCAATTATCTGCACAGCGAGTGGAAAGCTCTGTGCAGCCACAGCTCCAGTGTGCAGTTCTCATATGACACTGCAGAGCAACGCTGAGGTTGTAAGTTCGAGCCTCACCTAGAGCAGCCTTTTGAAGTGGAGAGCGCAGGCTGGGTGAAAGGGGTGGAGACGAATATCAGGGGTGACTTAAGCACCTTGAGGTGTGTTACGATGCTATATATAGATGCTATAGAAACTGAGTCGAACTGAATTTGTGACAGAAGGATGGCAGCACGAGTGAAAGGGAACATTCACCAGATATTAGTGAGACCTGCTGATGTGATGAGTTTAGAGATGGTGGCACTGACAAGAAGACAGGAGCTGGATGTGGCAGAGTTGAAGATGAAGATTTTCATTTGGAATTACCAGGAGGGACAGGATTAGAAATTAGATGGACGGCTCAGGTTGAGCAGTTTGGAGACAAAGTTAGAGAGGCCAGGTTGAAACTGTTTAGACATCTGAAGAGGAAGCAGTGGATATACTGGATAAAGAATATTGAAGATGGAGCTGCCAGGGAAGAGGAAAGGAGGAAAAGCCCAGAGAAGATTCATGGAAGCAGGGAAGGACATGCAGAGGGTTGGTGTGATAGAGGAGGAAGCTTGGGATAATGTGAAATGAAGGTGAATCTTAAAGGAAACAGCTGGATGAAGGAGAAGAACACATGTGCTGCCATCAGCTTCCTTCAGTTTGTGAGGCAGGAGGAGAAAAATAGTAAAACAGTCTACAACTTTGGAGGAGCGGCGACGTGAACATCATGTTCATGGAACTTCATTTGATAGTTGAACAAGAGGACAAAATGTGAGGGTACAGTGCAAACTGCAACCAGACCATCAACAACAGCCCACTGATCAGAACCTGTACTGTAACTATTTAGCATAAAATACTCTTTATATCACCAACAATGAGTTTGTCAGAATAATAAATAAAGTTCAGATTTGGTTTTACTGATGCTGACACTGACTTTCTTCCCAACCTTACCATGGACACCATGTGGGCCTCAGCCAGGAGCTGCCTGGCTGGCTGATAGAGTCCCATACTGAGGCAAACCTCAGCTTTGTCCAGCCAAATGTCCGGTGCACTGTCATGAATCTCTCCGTCCTGAAAAATCACCGAAACACAGCACAATAAACTGTTTATGAACTGACCCAAACTCATCTGTAAGCTTTCAGTGGTTAACAGGTGGATGCACATGAGATCGAGTCTATGCACATATGCTATCAGAGAGAGTGCGAGCACACACTACTCATACACCAGCATGTGGAGGTAACCATTACATGCTCTGCTGGCATTGTCGTGTTATAGTGTGAAAGTTGATCAGCTGTGTAAAATTCATTATGAAACTGGCATTATTAGCACGCTGCAGTTATTGAGAAAGACAGAGGAGGAAGAAGAAAAATGATAATAAAATGATAATTCTAAGAACATAAATCATCCTCCTAAGCCCCTCGGCAGGGCTCTTGCCAGTAATAAAATGCATACAAATAATAATAATTCATTTTAACAGTAATTTCTTTTACATACAAACCATTCTAAATGCACAGCAAAATAAAAGCACAGATGAATCTGCTTTGACCTGCTTACGAGCTCTGCGAAGGCTGCTCCTCTCCTTCGAAAGCACTGCGGCTCTGTGGCACCTGCAGTCATGAATATGATATCATAGGTTATTAAAGATGTACACACATGAAATCTTTATGGTCGGGTTCACGCACCCCATTTGTTCTCGTTCTGGGACTGCACTCAGCATCACAAGCTTCTTCTGATACGGAGAATGAGCCAAACCGAGCTGAACACAGGTCCTGACAATTCTAATAAGGTGAAAAAGAGCAGAAAGAACATGAAACAGAATCATGGAGGAACTCAAGGTGCCACAGGCTGACGCTCCTCAGTCAGTTCGCCCAGTGTAAGCGGTCAGAATGGGACTTCTGGGAAATAAACAGGCTCCAATTTTTATGGTAGTTTCATTTTAATAGAGAGAGACAGAAAAGCACACATTAAATAAATAAAAAGTAACACAAGTTACTGTCATGGAGAAACCCTTGTTGGCAAGCACAGCGGTGAGATGGTTGGTCATCAGGTTTTCACACATCTTAGGAGGTTTTTTGGCTCTTCACAGAAACTCTCTAAATCATTTAGGTTTCCTGCTGCTTGGCAAGCCGAAGCTTCAGCTCCCTTTATAGATTTTCTAGAGGGCAGAGGTCTGGAAACTGGCTCTGCCACTCCATGACCACAATGGGCTTCTTCTTTAGTTATTTGGGTTATTTGGGTGACACTCAGCATTTTCCTTCCTCCAAACACAGCAGGTTGAGTTGATGCCACAGAGTTCAGTGTTGGTCTCATATGATCAGAGTATGAGCAGAACATGCAAACTCCACACAGAAAGGCCCGGGCTAACCATTGCACCACCGTGCTACCGTGGTTTTCTGTGGGTTTTCTTCGGGTACTGCAGTTTCCTCCCACAGTCCAAAGACATACTGGGGTCAGGTTAATTGGTGATTGTAAATTGCCCATATGTGTGAATGGTTGTTTGTCTCTCTGCGCTGCCACAGGTTGACGAACTGCCCAGGTTATACTCTGGCTCTGACCCTATGACAGCTGGGACAGGCTCCAGCCCCCCCCCCCTCCCCCCCACCAACCCTGAACAGGATAAGTGGAAGACAAAGGTTGGATGGGTGATCACAGCTCTGAACCAATTACTTTTCCATCCATACACTCTCTTCCGCTTATCTGCCTCCTTGAGCAGGGGGACCTGGTGGGGGTGCAAGATGTACGTGTAATGTGTTCCAATGGTATCCTTTCTCATGATCATCTTCACCACATGAGGCAACATTTTGCATGGATCTTGCATGGAGCTCCAGACTGACAAATAACAGCTGTCACCTTCTCACCAAGCTTCTTGCTGATGGTCCTGCAGCCCATTCCAGCCTTGTGCAGGTCCACAATCTCGTCCCTGACATCCTTTGTCAGCTCTTTGGTCTTGCTCATGATGTGGGAGAGGTTGGAATGGAAGAAGTTGATTCTGTGGACAGGTGTGCTTTATACACATAAGGAAGTGAGGTCAGTAGTTTCTGGAAGATTGATTATAATCTGTGTGCCACATGGACACGGGCAATCTGTGGGAGCCAGGATTCTTGGTGTGTTGTAGGGGATCAAATACTTATTGCAGCATTTAGCAAATTAATCCGATTTTCATACCACCCTCTGAACCTGAAGTGCTTTAAGATACATTTTCTCATATGCAGTAGTACTCCACACTTGACTGTTTTTACCTGAGCCTGTAGAGGTCGGAGAGGCTTTCACTATCCAATAGATCACAAGCAATGGTCTCAGCGAGATGCATGACAGGAAGAGTCAGGTGGTCGAGTGAGAGCAAATGCAGTTCCTTTTCCAGGAGGCTGAGATAAAACAGGCTTTGGTTCTATAAGCAAAAACGAGACACATAAAGGCTTAAAGACTCTCACTAGTACACATCAATGCTTTTGATTTATCAGGATTTATCAGAATAGAAAACGGCTGTTTACTCCTTTTTCTAACCAGTTAGATGAAGTCTTGTCACATGCTTTCATCCTGCTGCGGCTGCAGATCCATGAATGGATCACAAAGCATATTTAATTTAAAAACTGGTGCTTTATCGACTTCAGACAACTCAGTTTTATCCCCAAAGATCAATACGGGCACTTTCTTGTCAACAAAGCTTCACAGCAACATTGACTATATTAGTGCTTTTATGTGGCTGAGCCTTTGATTCCATATAGCTGGGAGATACAACCTCTAGTAAACAAAAGTAAAATCAGAGACAGTACCACAGATGGAGCACATTATGACGCAGACAGAAATATATGAGAGTCCTGCCTGCTTTGCAATGCTGTGAGCGTTGATGCAGTGGGGGCTGCTGCTGGTTCTGAATATCTGCCTGGCCTGATTAGGACACACAAAGCGGGCCCAGTCCGTCGGGGTGGAAGGAGGCTTCTGATCCAAGACATCAGGTTTAGGTCTTTCTACTGCAGCGGTAGGCTGGTCGAACAGAGACACAGAACTGACTCAGCATGCAACTTGCCAGTGACATGTTTAACTCAAACAGGCGGACTGGATGAACACCGGAAAACTTCATAATTAAGTCAAGTAACAAAGACACAAAACTCGAGCTGAGAAACGCACCTCTTTGGCTTTTTTGCCTTTGCCCCTGTCTTTGCCTTGTTTGGATTCAGCAGAGGCGGGAGGCCGGAGAGCCTCACTTTTTGCCATCTCGCTGGAAATCTCGCACACCACTGCCATAGAAACCTGTAGTGAAATACGGCGCACACGTCGCGACACATACCACACTCGACTTGAGCCCAATTTGCATCGTGAGCCGCTTCGGCACTGTCAAACTGTCAAAGAGCAGCGCTGGTGAAGATGCAGTACCTGCCACATTTGGAGCACAAAAGTGTAGGCTCTGAGCAGGTTAAGCTGGTGCTCAGGCGAAGTCTTGTCTTCCATGATGGAAAGCAGAGTGTGTGCTTGTATCAAGTAGTCCAGGCGACACACCTCCTTCAGACTGGACACCTTTTGTGTAAATAACAAGCCCCGGACTCCAAGCAGGTGCTCGCTTTTCACAGGGCTCAAATCCCTCTCTACAGACTCGTCCTCTAGATAAAAAAGGGGGATAAAGAAACATCGAAAATAATTCATCTAAGAACTGAAACTTAGTTACAAATTAAGCCAGCGATAAAGAGGTTTTATTTCTCTCTAACAGAATACTAATGGTGCTCACAGCAGGAGACTAAAAGACTTCCCACAGCTGTCTTTAAAGCAGTGCTATGTTATTCTCAATGGGTGCCCTCATAGATACTGTTTCCTTGAAATCTGTTTCCTTGAATGGTGAATTTGTTTTCCTCTGATCCAGTTTTTTTTTCTTGTTTTAACAGGAGAACACACAATTCCAATACGTAAGTACTTGGACAAGAGCGGTGACGAGGCTCATTTTAGGACTGATTTGAACTTGTTAACCTAACACAGTGTAAAACATCGGGGGCAATAAAAAGCATGCGAGCACACGTGCTAATGTGTAACCACACACATGGACTCAATCCAAGTGGAAAAGCACTCCTGAGATGTGACCCTCGAGGGGAATCCTCAGAATCTGTTACCCCTCCCCAGAGATTTTAGAGTGCACAGTAGCATAACTGGCAAAACGAACTAGTCAGTGACACACTTTTGACATGATACAATGAGCAAGATGCGTTAATGAGTCCTACCTACTGCAGGCGCCTGCTCAGGCTCCAAGTGCAGAAGGATATCTATTGCCCACTGAACCTGGTGCTGGGCATCCTCCTTGTGGAAGTTGTGACTGTACAGCCACTGTCCAAAACTCAGCAGAATGCTGACCTTCTGCCACTGAGTCTCTGTGCTCTGTTCCAAGATGGCAGTAAAATACAAAAGTCAAAAAACAATATGTTATGTTATTTGCATCACATGCCCCTCTAACTTTGTGTTCCTCACCACAGAAAGTGGTAGTTGAAAATCAGGTTGTAATGGCATGTCAGCTCCACATGATGGTGCTATGACCATTGCTAAAAAATATTGTATTAACATGATGCACATTGACAGAATATTATGAACTTAATATTAAGTCTTTTTTTTTATAAGAAAAGTAAAAATCTGTCTTTTACATTTTGGTAATGATGGGAGAGCAGAGGTTTATTACCGTGAGAGAGGTGATGGCTTTCTGGTAGCAAGTCAGTTGTTTGGCTGCAGTGTCAGCACACAGCGCCGCCTGATGCCACATGAAGGAATAGCACTGCTCTCCTTCAGCTTCTAATTTCTGCATCTCCAGCAGGATGTCCTTTCCCAGGCGTGCTTTCACCAGCACACAATATTTGAGCAGAGGTCTGAGTTAATACAAAGACGAGAAAAATGTCTGCCTGCCTGCGTATGTCATCAACACCAAGTCTTCCCTGTGTTAGTGTTTTTACTCACAGCCGATGTCTGGTGCGAGGCATGTCTCTCCCAGCTTTGTCGAGGAGCTGCAGAGCACTTTCAAAGTCTTCTTCATCGACGCAGAGTTGGAACAACAAACAGTAAATGGCTGCTCTCAGGGTCAGGACCTCGTCATCTTTCAAAATATACACACACACAGGAGCACATTTAGCTTAAATTTTCATCTGTGATGCAACGTAAACAAGTGTGCGTACAACATTTTATTATCAGTAAAAAAAACTGTGTGTCAGATATGACTGATGGTTCTACACATGCAGTTCCAGTGACCATTCAAATTTAGATACTGCAGTTAATGCAGGGGAGCGGGAGCCTAGAGGATAAGAAGTGGGGTCATCACTGAAAGGACCCTGCTCCGAATCCTCGGACTGGCATCACTGTGGACTCCTGAGCAAGGCCCCTCCCCCAGGTTGCTGAGCCACCTGCTCCACATTGTGCTGTGTGTATTACATACTCTATGTGTGATGGGTTAAATGCAGAGACAGAATTTCACTGCATGTATGTGACAAATAAAGCTCTTCTTCTTCTATTTTGAAGCATTATCCAAATTAGAAGGCTGCCAATCGGTAAGTCTTCTAGTCTTCTTCTAGACTTTGGCTCTTATTGATCTCTCAAAGTTTGCTCACATGTGCGTCTCTAGCCAGCTAAGAACCATTAATTAACGCATCTCATGTCTGAAAAGAATCCAGAGAAAACCAGCCGAGCACAGAGACAACAGAGGTCTGAACCCAGAACCTTCTTGCTGCGTAGACACTGGTGCTAATTGCTGAATCCCAAAGCAATGTAGACTCATTTAAAGACACATTCAGTAAACTGCTTTATTTTATACACTTTGACCACTGCATGTACCTCACATCTATGGCCAGTTTAAAACTGCCAATTAAGCTAACATGCACGTCTCTGGACTGCAGGAAGAAGCCAGAGTACCAGAGAGGAAACTCAGAGGTGACAGTGCTAACTGCTGCACCGCCGCACACCGCCATCATGATAAATGAAAAAGAACAAACAGTAAGTCTTTTACCTAGAATTGTTCCATATTAGGACAAACGTAGAATGATCCTGCTCCTTAAAATCTAAAAGGAAATATGTGCAAATATGCACCTTTCACTGCTTGGTCCTCAGCTACACTGAGGTCAAATAATTAGTGCTGGGGTGCATTTGTGTAGACTGCATCAGAAAGGACAGACAGTGTTTTTAAGGGTGCATCTGCAACATCTGAGGCTCTTTTCGGTGCTCACTTGTTGCTCCATGTTTAAATCTCCTAAGAGGCGGTGTTGCCGAGGTCAGCGGTCTTTTCAGTTTGCTCTGCTGCTGAAATAGAAGAGGAACAGGATGAATACCTTATTTGAGCGCTTGTGGGGAAACTGAGTGTTTGTAGTAGTGGTAGGTAATCAGTTACACTGGAAGCTCACTGATGATATAAAATCAAAAGCTGTCTGACCTTTTCCCGTATGTTACTCTGTCCCAATATCTGTGAATCCTCTTTCAGATAATTTAGGAAAAACGTCACAAGTCCATTGCATGACATGATTTTTATAGAAGCTAGATTATATTTATCCCCACTTATTACATGTTGCAGCACTGCTTAAGAACGGTGCTGAGAGGGGAAGAGCCCCACAGACGGGCAGCATTCTGAATTTCTTTTTAATTATAGATTTTAAGTCATTTTGCAGTTGAATGACTGTTTATGCCTGTGGCTGGATTGCTGCTCACAGGCATGGCTGGGCAGATGTTTTTGCACAATTGAACACAGCCACAAGTTTTCTCCTTTAGGACCTCAAGAAAAGAACGTGCACTGTTTTTCCCATCAATTATAGATAACAGAGGAAGTTAAGAACTTTGACACCTTTCTTAGCTTGACAGCAACCAAAAATGCCCCAAAAGGCTAAAATTAAAAAATGGGTTTTGCATTGTTGATATAACAGAGAATGAAATGTTCTGGGAGAGGCCGTCTGATGCTGTGTCTAAACCATTTTCCATAGCATGGAGGCTCAGGGCCTGTGGTTTAGGTGCTCAGGTGTAAAGTTAAATATCACAGAAATCCAGGCTGGTAGTTGTGGCGTCCTACATGTATGCATGTATTTTGGCTAAGTGCAGAAAAACTGCAAAAAACAGTAGTGAGTATCTGCAGTCCGGAGATTATCTACATTTAATTTATGTGCAACATATTTTTCTACAACAGCCGTGTTTTTTCTAATATATGTAGGATCAGTTCGGATCATATATAAAATGATTACTCTGAATCAATGGAAGAATTTCTGTGGATGAATGTGAGATTGTTTATGTGGCAAATAAAGTAATCAAAGACTCCTACATTTTCTTGTTTGGTGGTATGACCCAGGGCATTCAGGATCATCTTCAGGTGCTCCTGGAGCTGCCGTCCTTCCTCAGCGTTCCGTGTCAGAGGCAGACAAGTGTTCCAGTAATGCTTGGCAGCTGTGACACACAATGCTGGACTGCCAGCTTTCTCTGCATAACTATGGGCGAGAGAAGGAAGAACTATGATTTAAAGAAAGAAATTTAAAAACACCCCAATTGCAGACTAAGAGACTAAAGTATTTTGCAGCCTAAAGCATTAATCAGCAGTTTATTCTGTAAAGTACCTGACACTGGACAGGAGCGCTTTCATAGCCTCCCTGTAAGAGTCCAGATTGCCACTGGACTTGTAGACTAAGCTCAAGCCTCTCAAGCAAGTTGCAGTGCTGAGCATTTCATTCACTGAAGTCGGGCCGAATCTACAGATGTGAGAATATTTATCAGGCGTCATCCACCAAACAAGCTGTAAAAGCTGTAAAAGTACCCTATGCTAGCAACCCAATTCAAAAATTTTAACTTCAAACAAAAAATGCAAAGAAATTCTTCCATCTGTCCATTTCTTTAGCCGCTCATCCCGCTCAGGGTTGCACCGGGGCTGGAGCCTAACTCAGCTGTTGCCAGGGTACACCTGGACAGCGCATGAAAGGGCATCAAAGAGAGACAACATTCACAAGCATGTCTTGTAGCTCTGAATGTGAGTGTTTGTGTTAATGTGTGTTAGCACCCAGAGAACCCACACAAACGCAGGGAGAACATGCAAGCTTCCCACAGAAAGGCTCCCTCGCTGCTTGAGTCAAGCCCAGGTCCTTGGTGCTGTGAGGTGTATAGTGTAACTAATAATTTGGCCCCTACAATTTACACATCCTTTAAACTCATCACATGCAGGCAGTCATTAAGCAGACAGCTATAAGGATTTGCTTTCTTTGAATATAATTGTGCCTGATCAAAAAGTGGATGTGCAAATTAGGCAGATTCTGAGTTGCGGCTTTAATATCAGTGAATATACTCACAAAGATGGGCAAACAAACATGACTGAGTGTGAACTGTGCTTGTGCCCACCCCACCTCCCCTTGCCCATACATGGCATGGTGTTGAGGGGAGCAGAAAACAGTCAGTGTGGAGCAGGAGTGTTTTCCAGAGGGTGATACAGACATGGACTGAAACATGAGAAAACACTCAATCTTTTAAGCCAATAACAGAATATTTTACAATAGGCTATTTGTCAGTCCTGAAGGTCCTATTAAAAAACCTTATGTGTGGTTTTATTGTGACTTATGTGTCATTTTGGAACAAAAGCGTATGTTTTAACTTAAATGCTGCAGTTAAACTGATCTACAGCTTACTAATGAAGCACACCACATTACTTACACAGTAAGTAACAGACCTGCATAGCTACATTTGTGAAGACACACCGTCTATATGAATAATGAGTCATTGTTTTCTTTCCTTTAAGATTTCGCAGGCAGGACTCAGATTGTTGAACTGGATGAACAGTTGTCAAAGCAGGTGAGGTGAAGCCAAACAGAAATAGATTTCTTGAATTATTAGTGAGTTATGGACAAAGTCTCACTCCTGATGTTTGCCGTGAGGCATGCTCACAGAAAAAAAAACTACTCTGGTATTTTTTTTATGTGAATAAAGCAGCTACACTTACAAAACACACGGCATTGTGTTGAGACTCTTGGTGGCTGCTTCTTCCAGCTGCAGAGCCCTGTCGGTGCAGCTGCACACTGAGCTGTAGTCCTTGACATCGTGGCAGAAGGCAGCCAGCTGGCACCACACCTGCAACTCCACCACAGCATCAGACCATCTGCATTCAGAGGCCATGCTCACCAGCTTTAGGTGAAGAGAGAAAAGAGGGGAGGGAATGAAAATGATAGCGGTGGCACTGCTGGTGGTGTGGGAAGACGAGAAGAGGAGAGGAAGGTGTGTGGGAATACAAGGGAGTAGGGCTCAGAGTAGGAAGTGAATCTTAAGGGAGGTTAAAGGCAGACGTGGGAAGATGGAGCAGAGCCAGGGAAACAGGGAATGGAAGGGCAGGTGAAAAGACAAGATGAGGAGGTGAATACATGTGTGAAAGGGATGAAGCACGAGGTAGAAGGACAAGGAATGAAAAGGATGAACGGATGCGTACAAAAAAGGAGAAATTAGGGACAGATAAAGCAGAAGTGACTGAACAATGTGAATGAAATGAGCAGAAGTAATGAAGATCTTTCCTCACTGATAATAAAAGAAACGCGACAGTGTGAGAGACGATGTGGCTGTGGAGAGAGCCCAGACTGTCTGAGTGAGCAATTTTCCACAGGAGGAAAAAGAAAGGCACACACGCTCGACATATCAAAGACGTCTCTGACAACCGTAATCCCACCAAAGCTGGATGATCAAGGTTGGCACGGCATTTTTTTTAATAAACTGACACTACTGACAAATGATGAGATGCAGACAGGCTCTGAGGGCTTAAGGGTCATGTTGGCATCTGTTGTTCCAATCTGGGCATCAGCGAGTGTAGGAAACCAAAGAAATACATACTGTGGAAAGACTGGGAGCAGAAAACTCCATATGCCTCGGGTTCCTGTTGCACTGGAGCATCTCCACTCCAGCCAGCACGCACGTCATCGCAGACATGTCCTCGTTGCCATTCTGCAAACAGAGAGGGGAACGACATCGACTCAGCTGCAATCTGCTGAATATAGCCATATCCCTACAGTTTAATCAACTCTAAGCCATATACATGTATTACTGCTTGTGCATAAATTATACATAGAGATCTACTATAATTAACTGTTGTATGTGTTCCAAATGCTGCCGAGATGGCCTTGTTGATAACATATAACTTCCCATTGTGTGGAAAATGAGTCGACGAATGATTTATTGATTGCAATTAGAGATGAGCCGCTGTTATATTAACGGTGCATTTCATAATTTGCACGGCACTGAAGTGAACCTCATCTAGCTGTGACTCAAAAACACATCAGGCTGAAGGAACTAATGTAGGGCACGAGATGCTTGGCTGATGAATAGTTAAAGGATTATGGTGACTAATTGAACAGTCCACTCCGATGACAAATCGCTTAAGTGCTTTCCCCACGTTTTTGTCCCACACTGAAGCAGTACAATCATGTGCCATCTGGAGATGATCACACACAGCGGTGGGTACAAAGCTCTAATATGGACGGGGCGGATGCAACACCTACGACATCAAAAAGATTTATAATTATGTCAGCAGTCATAAACAGCATCATAAGCGCATTAGGATCATAATACGAGCTACATTATGAAAATGACATTATTATGTTATGACATTGAGCCAAACGGATGACTCGGCAAAAATCCATCCTCTCATACATCTTATGTATTTTGCTGTGAAATAAAAAGCTTACAAAAGGGCTGTTTTTGGCTTTGCATAAAGCATAAGAGGTGCATCGCTGACCCTTAAAGTGAAAATTAAAATAATGCATGCACAGGAGGGCAGGAAAGCAGCTTTGCTCTTCTTAATCATTCTTGCCACATGAGGAAAATTGCACCATTTGAGGACTTCCGTCACCGAAGTTCGTTTTTCTGCCCGTAGATCGAGTGCATCCTAAAACTGCAAATGCAGCAATATAGCGAGCAGAACTTCTGCAGCAGGAACTTAATTTGATTCTGTCAGGACCAGTTTAGTCACAACAAGACTCTCCCTGCCCTTCTAGACACATGTAAGTGGAAAATCTAAAATTTAAAACATGCCGCATCACACAAACTAATGTTGCCACGTGCAGTATTCATACCCAGCACCTGCTACTTTAACTGCTTGCCTGTGTGACCCACTGGAGAGATGTGTGAAGTATGGCTAATGTATCTGACCTCAAATTAATGGTGATATTATGTTTCTTATGAATGAAGAAAGAAAACGAATGATTCGGAATGATACCTCATCTTTGAGCATGTCGATCTTTGAGCCAATCTGCTGATGCAAGAACCCGTTGATCTGCACCCATGTGGCCAAAAGCCGCTTCCTTGCTGCGATGGGGACGGTCTCCCCTGGGATGGTTGCGTTTGATATGCGAAGGCCATACTCACACAGCTGGGAGGAGGAGGAGAAAACAATAAATAGCTAACTTTCTATCAGCTAGCACAGATAAAAAAAAAAAACACTCGACAGGTGTCACTGAAATATTGTACATCATGATGCGTATCTGTAAGACCTCATTCTGTGGTTCATTATTTTCAAACTCTCTTATTTGTTCTATGAAACAGTGTGTTTGTAACATCCACAGCTGGTATAAAAAGGGAACATTTGAAAGGTTAAACCCAAAGCTGATAGTTTCAGCTGCGATTCGCAAAGTGAAAATTTAGATTTGAAAGTTTAAAACTTAAGAAAAAAAAAACCCAAAGTTGACATTGTGTAAATGTTACATTCACACTGTTAGCTGTGTAATATCTGCACAAAAGATTAAAGCTTGAATTTCTGAACATGTCCCTCCAAACAACAAACCGCATTCAGAGATTGTACACGCTACGCACTAAAATCTCTCCAGAGATTCCAATCAGTTCTTAAGCTTTCAGACATCGTTTTCACAGTGAACAGATAAAAATGGAACAAAAAAGCTCCAAACACTCCAATCACCCAGACACAGGAGCAATCGTGGCTGCTTCTACAACCCATCCAAGAAGTCAACACTTTTCTAAATAAATGTTTTGATGTTTTTGTACTGTATCATAGATATGGCCCCTCTCTGTCATGATTACATGTTATACACAACCTTTCTAAGCATTCCCCTGTAGAAACGGTGTTCTCATTTCTTCTTTCAGTCTCAATGATTCACTTTATCTTATCTTCTCCACAAGTATCAGGCAAAATCAGATGGCTTTGCTTTAAAGAAATCCCAAGATAGATGCTTTTAATCTAGATGAAAATATCTCTATATCCTAACAAATAACTTTTCAGATTGTTAGGTCAGGACGCTTATGATTGCTATAACAAAGAAAAATGCACAGCAACACAAAGAGACACACCTCTAATGCCTTGTGGACATCCTGGAGGCCAGCAGGGTCTAAGAAAACCCCATAGGCACTGGCAGCCTTTGCTATGCCCTTCTCTGCTCTTTTTTTGCCCTTGTCTTCTGGTCGAGCTGGCACAATGTTGTCTGGTAGAGACAGAGGCTGAATCAACCCTTGGGCCACAGCATCACACAGCAACACAAAAAGAGCACGGTTCCTGAGAAATACAACACAAAGAATGTTCCAAAGTGACATTTTCTGGAAGGGTACGAACTCAAAGTTTGTCTTGAAGGCCAAACAGCTTTTGTTTTAGCTCTTCCTCAAATTAGAAACTCCCACCGCAGATTTGGCCAACAAAAAAAAAAAAAACAAGTTCCCTTTTTAAC
>VOQJ01016109.1:20585-30606 GCA_015052665.1 Apistogramma diplotaenia | reverse complement strand
AACAAACCTCAGCACTGATGAAGCGAATTTCAGCTAAAAGGCGCAGCAGTCGCACAAAGCTTTGGCTTCCACAGCTTCCTCCCTCTGAGCTGCTGCCTGCTGGAGAGAATTAACAAAATGTGTCATGTGAATAATCAATATAAGCTCCTCAGCACAAAAACTTTCACAAAAGCTATAAAAGATTCATATATATATATATATATATATGAGCCTGGCTTTTATTCACTATTTCTGTATTCTGAAGCTCAATATTAGCAAAAAATCTGTTATTTTACTGTTACTCTTAAGTTCAATCATCATCTTACTGTCAGTCTTTTGCCATCTCCCATCATCATAAAGCAAACAGAATTGACAAGCAGCTCGGCACACATCCCAAACCTCGTGTTTCCGGGCTGTCTTTGCTAATGTCGCCCACAGCCTCACCCTGAAACAGCCAAGAAATAAAGAAAATGTAGATCCACGTGCGTTTGAAGAGGTTAAGGTTGTGACAAAGGGCACAGCTACGTATTATATATATGATTGAATATTGTTTGTTTACAGGGTGATAAATAATAAAAATCTGCTCTCAAGTTGTGATGGTTCTGCTGTCTCCTGAGCATTAAGCCTGCCATTACTGATGTGCACATCTCTTTAACAGTAATGACAGGGGCAGACATGAGGAAATCAACTATGCACTTTGATTAGGAAGATGAAATGGAAGGATGCGGACTTATAGTCGCGCAACAACCTTAACAGCAGAGAGGACCAATAGATCAAACACTCATTAGTATCTAATATTCGGTAAAAGCACGAAGTAATAAATTCAACAAGCCATAAAAGTATGATTATAGAGGCAGTTTTCCAACTGGGTTTCTGGGAAGTGTGACAACTACAACTAACTGCTCAGAGAACTTCACACTGCTAGGAAGATTCATACATATGTAAAGAGAACATGTGCAGGCAGAATTAATACATGTGAATTTACAAAAACACACACATCTCTGTATGATCCACATCACTTCCTTGTCTGGCCACGTGTCCTTCCACCCTCTGCACAGATTCAGAGTGATGCTGAGCCTTTGCAGCGAGCTGAGCCACTGGTCCAGATCCAAGACTGCCTGCGGGAACTAGACAAATGTTGAAGCACTGCATAAGTCGACCTTATTAATACCGGAAAGCTTTTGCATTTTTTAAATGAATCAATACGAGCTTCCTGCTATTGCACATTATAAGAGGCCTAGTTATTCTAACGCACAGCTTCTCTGACTCACATTATTTTATAGAACAACTGCATAGTAATAATGACATCCTTTTGAGGAAGCTGCACAATTATCCTTTTTATGCATCATCCACATTAGGAAAAGGCAACACAACTTAGGGCACTGAAGAGAAAACGGCCTGTTTACCCTGCTAACTCTTTCAAATAGGAGCGCTCCTGACTCCAGTGTAATCAGATCAGACAGTAGCATCTTTCAGATTTTTACTGAAATGCATCTGCACCAACACAAATATTCAAGCATTTGTTGTCTGGGCTGAATTATGAATACAGACGGTGTGTAGAGCAGCGAAATGCACAAATGCCTGTGTGCTCACTTTGAAAATTCAAAAGCACACACACACGCACACGCACTCATGTACACGCCGCTCATTGGTGAACATCTTAGGAACGATAAAAAAAGTGTCACTGTGGTGCAGTTAATTATTTCTTCTCGTCTAAAGGGTTACTTTATGTGCTGGCTTTGAAGCTCAGAACGCAGTGATTAAGTGGCTTCATCGAGGGGATGCTCGAGGCTCGTGGACAAAAACAAGAGGTGCCTCTAGGGACCGAAGCTTTTAACCCATGCCTGCAGTAGAAGCCCCCTGACAAGCTGTCAGTTTTTCCCCAGGTCATTAGGACTGCTGAATGTTCATTTGATGCTATGAAGCAAGGAGTCTGGAACAAGCGTGAGATCAAAGGCTCTCCCCAAGCTCCGGCCCTTCTGCTCCGTGATTCATCGCACACTGTCGATGTGGCTTCACAGTTAGCAACACTATAACACTCTCTCAAAGCAGTTTTTCTGAGAAATTGCACACCACTGAACAACAAAGCTCAATGTGACCTCAGGAAGTATCTCTGAAGACTGAAGGAAATACAACACAGTGCATATCAGTGTAGGTCTATGATACTCAATCACTCTGCATGCAGTGACTACCAGCTTAAGATAATGCGGTTCCTGCATACTGTAAGTGAAGGAGTGAGGTTTATCTAACATCATGTAGCTCAGAACAGCATTCTGCTGTGAAACATTAGTATTTATGTATGTACAGTACCAGTCAAACATTTGGATGTGTGTTTCAAGCTCTTTCTACAAGACAACATCTTCTAGCAAATCCAAGAAAAGAAAACGTCTTAGTGTGAAAGTGAAGAAGAGAATTCTGTACTTTTTGAAGCGTCATCAGCATCCAGCACCATCTGAAAATCACCGGGGGCCAAAAGGAGGCCGGCCTCCACCAGGATGGGTCGAAGGCCTATCTTATCTTGGGGGGGCATGTCTCTAGCCTGGGGAAGAAAGTGCCAATGTCAGAAAAAGTTAACTTTTTTGGTCATATAATTTGCTCCTCCAACATGCAAATGCTGACCAATTAACATGTTTTACCCAAAACTTCTTATTTTCTGCTGTCTACTGTAAATGAGCTGTTAAACTGTGTGCTGTTAGACAGAAGGACAGAAAACCTGCTGCATAAGCATTGCTGCTTTATCCTCCACACGGGAAGGGGTTTGGTAGAGGTTCTGCCTCAGCTGCAGGAGGCGGAAAGCTGAAGACAGACGCTCTTGTTGTGTCCCATTATCCAGCAGCATGGCTTTCTGAAGGTGAGTCAAAGAAGCCTCAAGGCGCCCCTCCTCCTCTTCAGCTACTGCCAGCTCTGAGTGGACTTGACAGCGCAGCTCCAGCAACATGCTGTAACAGCAGCACACAAACAGTTCCAATATGAATGAATGCAATTATGTGAAAAAGAAAGTAAAGCCCTCCTACGTTCTGAGGTTCTAATATCAGGATGGAAAAAGAGGTTCTCAGCAGCTATTAAAATGTGTCAAATAAAGACTGACATGAACAGTAATTGACATGAGAGCTTGTAAAAGAAGCCGACCGAACTTCTTTAAGCTTCACCTCTCATCCAAAATGCTTCCTCAGTTCAAAAACCAAAAGGTGGCGACTCATAGGTATTTAAACCCTGGTGGGGGTTGAGGTGGTCCTATTAATCATGTGCGTCATCACACGAGCAAAAGTGGGCCAATTTTCCTCCACAGGAACGTTTTTGAGATTGATGACATCATACAGAAAACACTTCATATAATTGCTGCCAGAGGTTCCACAAACTGCTGAACCATGAGGTGTACAGTACACACTAGTGCTGCATGTTGGCTTTGCTTTTGTTGGTGTTCATCTGATGCTGTATTCACCCTTGTAATCAGCAATCAGGTCAACAATTGAACTGCAGCAAATTTGTAACATTAACCGTGCTGACGTCACTCATCTCCCTTCCCTTCAACTAGCATTCAAGTGACACTCAGCACAGGCTGATTTAATCGGCTCCTCAACAGTCCTTCTGTCATTGTTCACGTTTTAAATCTCTTGTCAAATTTTGAGCCACGTTTTGCTCATATTGGGAAACATCGCATATCAAAATGTGTCACAAATCAGGCCATTATTCTGAGGAAAGAGCAACTTTCCGTCAAATCATGGCTACACTCACCCAAACACTCATTCTGTGAAGCGCAAGTACAACGATGAAAAACTCCAAGACACAAACACAATTCTGAAAGAAGATGAAAACCTTTGCGTCTCTTCCAGCGCCTTGGCGACCCTGAGCAGAGGAGTCTTGATGCGATTCCTGAGGTTGTGCTGCAAGAGTGGCAGGCAGAAGTTCCACTGGGTAGCACACACTGCCTGCACAGCCTGAGGGCCCCCCTCCCTCACTGCAGTCTGCAGCCACTGATCCAGCTTACCTATCTCCTTCAGTCGGGCCTGTGGGACAACAGCTACAGATTGAGAATCTCTCCTGTCGCAATGACAGCACAACACTTCCATCACTTGGCACGCATATCTGGATTAAAGTGGGCTCAATATGTTATATGTGCCAGTTCTCGACTGTGACAGTTTTCACAGTATTGTATAATGAGATTACATGATTACATGATCCTTCCCCCCCCAACATATTTTTCTCATTAGAGGAAAACTCCAGAATATATATTAAAGTGATTATATATGATTCAAAGTCTCAACTGACTCTCCAACTGATGTAACACTTCTACACGGACTTGCAATTAGGCAGAGATATTTATTCAAGTCCGATCTCTGGATTTAATGGCAATAAAAAATATTACTGTAGAAAATATTAAATGGACTCTCTGCTAGTGGATCCGGTGCTTTAACTCTAACATGAGGCTAAAACACATTCATGCACCTCTACACTGGCTTTGGAATATTCATTCATCTTTGCCTCTTTCTTCAGGAGGTTGATTTCACAGTGGACGCATTCCATTAGTATGCGCTGGCCAACACTCTAGAAAGAGAAAGCACATGTTCAGTCAGAAATCAGCAGGGACCAGATGGATGGGCTGAAAAATCGACAAATTAGTCCCACTAAATATTTTACAGCAGAAGATCCTCCACAGTGGCAGTGACCATGTTCTCGTTCCACACAAGGAAAAATACAAAGCACTGAAAGAACTATATTGCGTATGTGAAACACAGTCTGTATTGCTGACGGTAAAAAATGCAGCATGTATTTAACTTTTAATAATAATCCTCCTGGTGTGCCAAGATACTCTGAGAACTCATTTGTGATCATTAAGAAAAAAAATTGATCCTGACTTTAAACAAAGGCAGCAGATGAAAATTAAATGAGTGAAACACAAAGAAGAAAACACTTCATCTGAGGCTCGTTTGATGATCAGACTTGCGATCAAAGGTTTGGGTGGGCCGCAGAAGATTTTCACACATCTAAATAGGCAGTGACAGACTCACAGAAAGTTTGGGAATGGCTGACCTAAGCACTTCATCTCATGTGTTGTCAAGTGCCTACTTAAAGGGCACTCGACATATTTTTATCCCTGGCCTCTACTAGAGTGGCTTTGCATGATTCGCAGCTCAAAAGAGTTATTATTTATCCTGTGCTTTCCCCTCAGTTTGTCCACCGTCTGAAAAAAAGCTGCTTTCGTTCTCTACTCCTCCTTTTATTGCAACTTTCTGATTGGCTGCTCCTTGAAAACAGACGTTTTGAACAGCAGCCGGGTGGGGCTGCTGTGCTCGCAGCCAGAGCTGAGATGACAATATTAGGGATATCTGTTCTCACTGATACCACAGGGAGCGAGGACCGGGGAGAGCGGAGCAGCTGGAGCACTCTGAAGCCTGAATCTCGCTTTAAAGGGATTACTTGTACGTATGCTGACCTCATTATTTAAATTCTGGCCACGTTACATAAGAGAACTCACCATTGTACCTGTGACAGAAAATAAGGGAAGGCGTAAAAGGTCACAGTTAATGTCAAACTCCATGCATAAATTTGCATATTTGTAAAATGTGTGTAGCTACATCTTCTGCCTGAGGTTTTAAGAGAATATCGGACACTCACAGCCTCTCCCGACGACTTCAGCTCTTTCAAACAGTCGGCAGCTACTTTCTGATGCTTCGCTTGCAAGGCCAGCAGAGCCAACTCCAGGAGGAAGGCAACTCTGCAAATCCCAGATAAAACATAATTTATACAATTCACAACCCCTCAGCACAGTAATCTGAGACATGTACTGCCCCTGGGATAGCCATGTGAGGGTTTATGGTTGAGAGAGGTTTAGGAAGAGAACAGGGAGCAATAAAGGGTAATTTCGTGGGAGATTTGATCAGGACGCTCGGTCACAGACCTGTCAGATGGCGGGATGGACGCTGAGCTCTGAAGAGGACTGGAGTTCAGAGGTGCAGCCGGCTCTTTGGTACAATCCACCAAGAGACAGAAAATCTCCTCGAGCTCAGCAGAATTCTCTTTTGTCAGCTTGTCCTTGTCTAATCCTTCCAACCTGCTACAAACATCAGTAAACCTCTTTTCACATTAAGGCACATGCATGTAAGCATCCGGGACTAAACTTATACTTTCATTTGCCCTTTAACAGACTCACACCAAACAGTGCATAAGCCTTAGGCTAAATAACCTATATGGTGCTGATGATGGCTGAGTCTGACTTAGTCATGCTGTCATGCTGAAATGAGGAGCCATAAGGAGCTGTGACATGTTGAGTACATGCCTGTAGAAATGGGCTGGGGGATGGGATTGGATGCAGGATGCCACACCAGTAGATATGGTACTATACTATTAATGTATGCAGGCAGGCAGAAAAACCCGGCCACTACAGGCTGCCACAGGATACGCCGAGAGGGATCATTGACCCACTGACCTATGTTGCCCAGGTTTTAAACATATCTGGAGGCACCGAAAGCTCAAAATAACATGGCGAAGAATCAAATAAAGACATACTGCAGGTTAGAAACACAGAATATTCGATTTTTAAAAAGACCTTTAAGAAGGTCATAACTGTTTATGACTCAAATTGTCTCTATTATTAGCAAGAAGTGTTCTCAAAACAATAAACACGCACTCAGTCGCAACAGCACTCTTTCAAACAGCCTTATCGCCAAAACAAACATCATTACAGCAGATCAATGGCTTCTTTTCGTGGACAACCGCAGCTACAGTGCAGCTTGTTTTTCCCGGCGACAGATGAAACTGCAAAGGACTTTCATCCCGACAGCACGAAAACAATGCTTTCAACAAAATAAACCCTCCAGTAATGTGAAAGCAGAAAGAAGAAAACACTTACATGAGTGGAACACACATAGTTTCCTTACTTTTTCAGTTCCTGCATTTTGTAGATGACTGCTAAGGTAGTGCAGCGCCGGCTGGTTTCCAGGAGGACATCGCTCTCTGACAGCTGGTGTCGCACCTAAGAAGAGCAAAGTCAGAAGTTCTGCTTTTTTAACTCCTATAATTCTATTTTATTTATAATCGGAATCTTCCCAAGGGCGATTCAAAACCTCAACCGGGAAACATATGAGCCGATCGTGCTGCTGTGTTGAGCGGGTATCAGTGCACTTCATGTTTTTCTTGGCTTACTGCACACATAATGCGAAATAATCTGATATTTGTTAATTGCTCTGGTGGGATTAGGCAGAGACACGAACATGTCGGCGCTCTGGAGCTGATACTGGAGCCACAGTGCAGTGTTGCTTTGCACGTGCATGTGAGAAACACTACTCTAAACTTTATTTTAGAGGAATGTTGCAAACTTTTTAAGCAGTTTTTATTAGATTTAACTGGAAAATAAATTCATGACTCTCTTTCGGCCTTCAGATAAGAGCTTCAAAATAACTGCCTGGGGTCAAGATGCCTGATATGTGGCAAGTCTTGCTTCTGGAAGGACTTTGTTTAAAAGTTGACATTGTGGATATGCTTTTTTTTTTTTTTTACTGGATCTATAAACAATAAAAATAACTGCCATGAAAGCAGCACGCTGTGTTTACCAATAAAGTAAAGAGCCTTGGATAAAGATGTGGAGTGTGTGACTGGACGAATTCTTCTGTAACTTTTGCAAAACTTGCTGCATCCTCAGCTTTCCCGGAGTCCATAAGACACTTGATCAGGTGCCTGAACAGAAACAGAGAACAAGCGTGTCGCCAGGTGAGCTTCACAGCCTTCACTGCACTATGTATTCTATGTATGTGCATTCAATGTTATTAATCTGCCAATGATGCAAGAACGGCATTTCTTTTCTGGAGCTTGTCATGTTCACTTTTGTGTGGCAAGATGTATCTGATATGGTGGTGCTGTTCCTACAGCGTAATTCATGTTGTTCCAGGAGCATCTGAGGGAAAAAGACAGCAGTGGGTGAAGCTGCCTTCAAGGCTTTCTGGCAGAAAAGCTCTCTGAGAGAAACACTTTAAAGCACAAAGGCTTTCAGGAGTCAGGGCAACAAAGCTAGTGTGAGGAGCAGGTTGTGGTGGATGCATGGATCCACTTCACCCGACTGACTGGGTTCTGTGTCCTGTGTAAAGCGTAAAGTTTATTTTTCTTGTATTCAGTTCTGTAATGTTTGTATTATTTCACTTTGAGTGTTGGTTAGGAAAAGAACATGGTCTGGGTTCAGACTGTGCTCATCTGTGGATGCACGTTTGTGTCAATCAGCTGGAATGTTTCCAGTCTTTTTCCTTGAAGCTACGACATTACAAACACGTGACTGGTTGGCAGCAGTGATGTGGTCCTTAAACAACATTAATTATTACATAAGTGGGATCAGCACCACCACAGGGATACCAGATCATGCTTGTCTCCATGGTCAATATGCAGTTTCTGGTGCAGACGCACATTCACACCACATTAATGTAGCTACACAATGAGTTTGTGTCACCATCCTAACTTATATGGATGAATCCATTTATGGATAAATCCATACAACAAAGGGTAAAAAAAACAAAACACACCTTATTCTTTTAATAGACATACTGCACCCCACCCTGTTAATAATCTGCTTAGCTCCATCACTGAGTCATCAATGAATGTACATGTTGCCCTCTGAACAAAGATAAAACTAACATTTGGGCTCGAGAGAAAACACGATTAAACAGCTCAGAATAGAACAGATTCTTCACGCTACAGAAGAGGAAAGGAGCAGCCTAATAACTGGGGCAACAGGAAGCTGTGGTCACAAACAAACTGCTGCTTAACAAACTCAGTTCGTTATCTCTATGAATTTACAATGAACCAAATCACAACTGGACATATTAACGAAGGCTAAGTAAGAGAGCACTGCACGGTCACTTGCATCATGAGTTCTGCCCTCCAGCTGTGGTCTTGGTCTGCCACCTCCTCCAGGCTTTGCACCACCTGCCTGAGAGAGGGCACCAGGTGGAGGCTCCGCCCCGGCTGCAGGAGAGGACGCGCTGCCTGGAAGTACAGCACCGAGGCGTTGAACACCATGAAGTGGTGTCTGTAAGACACAAACAAAACACAGAAGAAAGTAAACACTGAACAATGAATTATTTATGTCATGCACATGCAAGCCATTTTATCTCTTAGTACAGCTCAATTCAAACCAAGTGTCAGCGCGCTGTGAGGAAGACCTGCGAATTGCAAATGCCTGCGGATTAACAATGGACCAATGAGCCACAGGAGAGCAGCCCGCACCATCTTCCCGATCTGAAATAAGTGGAATTTATGAATTTAAGTCACTGTTTTACAGAAAATTGTGCAAAGAGACAGTTTGAGTGCTGCTAATTTATTCACCAGAGAGTGGACTGCGCATTAGCGTGGGCTGCTTCTATTAGATATGTATTCCCTTTAGTGCTAATTGAGATTTTTCATTCGGCCTTTTTTATTGACAGGCTATGGGTTCATTAGCAAAGAAACCCGGCGCTCATCACTCGGAAAGGCTGTGCCAGTAACGCCAAACACATCCATCAAAGTGAACAACAAGGGAAGATATCTGTCACAATTTCTATTATTACATCTATACATGTATCACCCGCTTCACCCTGCTCACAGATGCTTCCAGTCAGCTGTTCAAAATGAGAAGAAAACTCACTGAATATGATCCCGCTTGTGAATAACGGAGGGGTTGAAGTGAAAGCATGAAGAATCGTGTTATAGCACATTTCCGCACATCTAACCTATCGCTGCTGAACAACGCTCCCCGTGGAGAATATCTGGCTTTCATCACGTGTTTTACCGGTGCTCCTTAGCACTGTGGCAGCAACTGCCAAATAACATCAGAGATGATCAACTGTACACAACAGAAAATGGTCATCCTTCTTGACACTGTAACAACAAAGCCGTGCACGCTCGAAGGAAGGTTGCATACCTTGGTTCACGCTTTGAAATTTCAATTGCCTTCAGAAAATACATCACAGCCTCGTCGAAGTCGTCCTAAAATAGAAGATAATGCAAAAAAAAAAAAAAAAAAGAAAAAAGAAAAAAAGTACAAAAAAAAAAAAAAAAAAAAAAAAAACAAATAATTTAG